>CM060947.1:14459361-14480228 GCA_030765055.1 Mantis religiosa | reverse complement strand
TCATACCAAACATCGGGCTGATCACCCATCTCGGGTTCTGGGGGTCTACGTCCTACATATGTGGAGGATAAACAGTTAAAGAAAAAGAAATTAAGAAAATCTTTGGTCGTCTTAATTGCCAGTTAAATCTTTACTTAATGTCCATGAAGTGTTTAACGAGTTGTACATGGTTTAGTTTTTTCTCTTAAGATACCCAAGTGTAGAAAATTCAGTGAAAATGAATGGAGCTTTGCATGGCATTTATATGAAATTAAGTATATCCTTTATTCATCATACTAACAGGTCAAGTCTAAAAATTAACAAATTAATCTATTAACCAAAGTTTGTTCTATCATGTTTTAAAAAGATAAAAAATGCCTTTGCAGCTTAGATAATTTAGAACGGGAGGAATTCTTAAATATTACCTTGAATCTTTAAAATGTTTTTGAGTTATTTACTTGTATAAAACTTCAAATGTTTTCCACTTTTTGCCTTCTCCACTGTCTGAAGTTAAATTGACTTGCAGTACATTCTGGGAAAAAGCCTAATCCATCTAAAGATAACATAGCAATGAAAAGTGTAACTTTCACAATACTATTTTAAGAGAATTAAGAGATCGAGAAATATAGTGTCATCATATAAATCTGAACCATTTCAATAGGACACGCGTGCAACTTTGGGAGAATATAATACACAATTGGGAGATTAAATTACACTATTTACATCTCAGAGAAAATGTTGAAGGTGTCCTCCACCAGCATCTATACATATTTGCACTCGTCTCACCATATTCTCTGTAGTTTTACGGAGAGTATCCTCGCCAGTGTTACTTATTCCGGTTCGAATGGATTCCTTAATAACATCAATTTTCCATGGCCTATTCTTGTAACTCTGTTTTTAGATACCTCCAGAAGAAAAAATCTGGTGAGGTTAGGTCAGGGGATCTGGGGGGCCACAGACCTTTTGAGATTATTCGATTATCAAAGAAAGTGGTTACAAATTCCATGATGTCATTAGATGTATGGCACGTTACTCCATCTCGCTAGAAATAACCTCTCAATTCGATATCACACAAGTGTGTATGTGTGTGTGTGTCATTATATGGCCCACTAATATTCAGATCAGAAAACAAAGCCCATGTTCAGTTCAAACAAAAATTATCGTTACAGTATCCGATCTTTGCGATGTTGTTCAGGCTTATGTCCAATTGGTTCTCCGGTGGCTCCGCCTTCTTCTCTTACTGTTACAGTAACACCGGCACCGACTCGAATAGGTGCACAGGCAGCCAACCAAGAACTAGGGGGTGGAGCCCTGGAGAACCGTGGTGGATATAAGCCTGAACAACATCGCAAATATCGGACAAGAGCCCAGAAGAAGCTCAGGTTAGGATGAGCGAAACGTCGGCAAGTATGACCAAGATGAGGTGGCCTTCACCGGAAACTAAGCATATTTATCAAGACACAGACCGTGAAAGGCTACGCATCCAATTGGTACTTCGTTGAAAATATAAGTTTCAGTTGTTATAAACAAGTTTCGTCTCTCTGTGTGTGTGTGAGAGAGAGAAGGGGGGAGTTGAAGAGAGAGAATCAAATACGAAAAGTAGCCTACATAGAAGAGTAAGCTTTCCAAAGAATGGCTGTAAAGAGAGGTATGAAAATATACTTACTGTAATGAGAAATGTCGTATATAATTGTATCACATTTTTTGTTTTGCTTTCATTGTACTTGCTATTTGAGTTACGAAATAATTTCCAGATTACGAAGTGTTTCTAATTAGGAGTAAAACAGGCTTGCTTTGTAAATAAGATAATTGTATCCTCAGTCGAGAAGCGGTGCCAAACGTCCTTCCTGTTGCTCGTGTGGTGCACGTGTCCAGCAATTAGATTGTAAATTGGATGTCGATGGTTTTCATAAGCGCGTCTCGCAAGGTAGCTTCGTGTATATAATTAGCAAAACCGTGTGTGTGTCAGCGTCGCCTGCAGATGAAGTTGCTTGGTCTCTGTTTAGCATGCGGCCGTTTAATTAGTCTACCTCGAAATTGAAAAAAGTAACTGTAATATTGTCAGCTGTGCACATTAATAGCTGCCAAGATGACTCCAGTATTACCCGAGAGAGAGTCCCTAACGCTGCGAACGCGTTTGCAGTTCAGTAAAAAAACAACAATTCTCTCATTTACATCCGTATGATTTTTTTCCACTCACCGTCATTTTTGTATGATTAATATTAATATTTATTGAGGTTGATACCGAAATTATGGTTTGCCAGAAGTAAAGAATCATGATAGATGTCAAAGGAGTGTTGGTTCTTTGTTACGACAAGGGGCAAGGCCAGTTGAGTTGGGGAAAGTGTATAGCAAAGCAATATAAGAAGCAGTGTCCTTAGAAGATTTCTAAAGGAATTGTCACTTGACGTGTATGAATAGGGAATTCTTTGAATCATTTACAATGGCGACCAAAACAGCCACAAAAGGGACTTTGTTTGAAAAGGAGTTTTGAGAGTGAAAGTTAGAGATATATACACACGCACAGCTGTGGTTAGAGAGCACTCTTCGGCGTGAAGCCGATGTGGCTAGTTCGCGGCTAGGAAACCATTATAAACGGTCTTCGGCTTGAAGCCGAGCAGAGTTGTCTTCGGTGTCAGGCCGATGAGAGGAGTCTGAGACGTGAAGCCTATTAGAGCGGTCAACTTGTTCGGTCTTGAATATTTGTCGGGTCATCAAAATTTATCGAGTAATAAACAATTAGCATTCAGTAACTCTAAACCGAGATTGGTAACCCTCGGTCGGCAACTTTAATTTCGATGTTTGAAAAGAAGAAGCAGTAAATAAATAAGTTGGAAACGGGCATTCCAGTGTTGTGAAAATCTCCTTCTCACACCCATCCACGCATACCCTGAGAGAAACCTCATTGCTCGCCGACTTATTTGCTCACCCATAAACATTTTAATTACAAATTGGCGCCGCAACGTAGAACTCTTTGTTCGACATACACAAGTTTGCTTAAAACTGGCGCACAACGTGGAGCTGTGGTAACCCTTGCTCGCCAATCATATTTGTCTTTGTTCGCCACATACAATTTTGCTTCAAGGTACTAAGGTTTTACAATTTTTGGACTGTCATCTGTTTTGGCCCAAGCCACTGCTACACAGGACAGTCCATTCAGTATAGTTACAGATGTGTTACAATATGTGTTATTACAGAATAGTCACTTATTATTCCTTCTCTCTTTTTACAGTCCATATCCACTTGTTTTTTTACCATACTTAAAAACTGTCCTGTGTTTTTGTAATTTTTGTTTAATACCTTAATTAAGCTGATTCTCCTATTCATTTTTGATATTTGACATTCTTTCCTCCACATCTCTGTTTCCTTACAATCAAACAGTATATGTTCTATATCCTCTTTGGGCACTCATCTTGCGGGTATCCATTTCTTTGACCTCTTAATCTCCATATCCCTGCTCTTATCCATGCTAACCCCTTTCTTTCTTCACTGTTAGTGCTATCTATATACCTCTCCCTCCCCCAACTATTTTTCAATGGAATATAGAAAACAAGTGATCTCTTCTCTGCTATTTGACCAAACAGTTTCTGGATCTCCATGTCTTAAAATCTTATTCTAGCCCCTTTCCAAAAACCTTTATAATTAGTTTCTCTCTTTCTCCAAATATCACCCATACCATTATCTTCTAAATTATTTCGTAACTTACCCAACCTTTATTTGGTAAACTTAGTTCTTGATACTTCAAGCATTGTTTCAGTATATTCCCCTCCTCTAAATTCAATACCCTATACCAATATTTTAGTGCCCTTTCTATAACTAACCCTTTTCTTAGAACTCTCCCCATTTCAATTAGAGCTACTTCATTTGGAGTTGATATTGGCAGCCCTAGAACTTCCTTACAAAAACCCCCTGTGTACATAATCTAAGACTCCCCATCCCTTTTCCAGCCCCCACATCTCAATACCATATAGCATTCGTGCCTCAACTACCGAATTATATACCATTTCATTTCCATTTCAGGTGTTTTATACAAACATCCTCTTACAGCTGCCATTGCTGCTTTCCCTTTTGCCAGTGCACATTACTTTTGCTTCTCCCATTTCCCTCCTGCATCAATTTTCATTCCTAAGTAATTACATTCAGGTACTACTTTATATACTATTCCCTCTTTCTGCCACTTTTCATGTTTACTCAGTTTAGTACCTTTTTTTAAAACTACAATTTGGGTTTTAGCTCTTCACATTTAGGCCCCATTTTTGTATCTCGTCTGCAAGCTATTACAGCAAGTTAATCCAGATACAAACTTAATGGAGTATGCAGGAGACTGAAGCGATAGTCAATATATTCAGAAACCGCGTTAAGGCTCCCAAGTTCGATTCCCAGCTCTGGGGTGCCGATTTTAAGTCGGCCCTATCCACGCCTTCACCTCTGTCTAGCAAATGAAGTGTCCCCTATGGCCAACGTGGTTCGAAGTTCATGCATTAAGCTGTAGGTCCTCTCGCCTCACCGTCATCTTCACTATCACCCTAGCATTGGAGGTATTGGACACCGCCCTCTGGGTGCATCAACCTGAAAAATGGATCCGGTCATCACGTGGTGAGGCGAGGTTACCCGGAAGGCCAACCATATTCAAAAAACGAATAGTATAAGCTGTTGCCTTCTTCCATAGCGTAGTGGTAGCGTGCCTACCTTACGTTCAAGAGCTCTTGAATTTGAATTCAGTCAGAGTGACGTACAAGGATAAGGTTTTTTCCTCCGTTTTCCTTATCCTTAAATATGAATGTCAGGTAACTCTAGGCTGTATGTACCCTGTACTCATTTGAAAATCATCTCATTCATCGTTTGATATGATTTAACATTGGAGGTTTCCCTTATCCTGAAAGATGAATATCTGTTAACTCTAAGCTCTATGTACCCTGTACTCATTTGAACATCATTTCATTCATCGTCCGATATGAGTTAACGTTAGAGGTTTTCTCTTATCCTGAAAGATGAATGTCTGGAAACTCTTAAGCTCTATGTATTCTATACTCATTTGAACATCATTTCATTCATCGTCCGATATGACTTAACGTTAGAGGTTTTCCCTTATCCTGAGAGATGAATGTCTGGAAACTCTAAGCTCTATGTACCCTGGGCTCATTTGAACATCATTTCATTCATCGTCCGATATGAGTTAACGTTGGAGGTTTTCCCTTATCATGAAAGATGAATGTCTTTTAACTCTAAGCTCTATGTACCCTGGGCTCATTTGAACATCATTTCATTCATCGTCCAATATGACAACGTTGGAGGTTTTTCCTTATCCTGAAAGATGAATGTCTGGTAACTCTAATCTCTATGTACCCTGTACTCATTTGAATATCATTTTCTTCATCGTCCGATATGACTTAACGTTGGAGGTTTTCCCTTATCCTCAAAGATGAATGTCTGGTAACTCTAAGCTCTATGCACCCTGTACTGATTTGAACATCATTTCATTCATCGTCCGATATGACTTAACGTTGGAAGTTTTCTCTTATCCTGTAAGATGAATGTCTGGTAACTCTAATCTCTATGTACCCTGTACTCATTTGAATATCATTTTCTTCATCGTCCGATATAACTTAACGTTGGAGGTTTTCCCTTATCCTCAAAGATGAATGTCTGGTAACTCTAAGCTCTATGTACCCTGTACTGATTTGAACTTCATTTTCTTCATCGTCCGATATGACTTAACGTTGGAGGTTTTCTCTTATCCTCAAAGATGAATGTCTGGTAACTCTGAGCTCTATGCACCCTGTACTCATTTGAACAACATTTCACCAATTTTATTCATCGTCCGATAACACTGGACGCAAAAAAAATTGAAAATTAAAGGTAATATATGCTACTTTGAAATTTTACTCGCATTTTTAATTACTGTATCTTTACTTACTACTCATGTATAAAAAAGTGTGTGTGTGCATGTGTGTGAGAGAGCGAGAGAGCAGTTTACCTCCAATGAAGAACCAAATATAGTATTTTAACTACAACGCCTTTGAAGCAAGCGACAAACAAAAATTTTTTATCCCAAACTACTCTTTTCTGCAAAACTTTTTCGAAAATTTTGATTTTCTCAAAAACTAGTCAAATTCTTTAAACTACCATATGTTTAAGATATTTCAAGACAGTGAAATACACATATTGAATTTTCTGGCAAGTTTTAACGTCCTCTTCATTCTGAATGACTTTTGTGTAACTGGTAAACTTAAAACGTACAACTTATGTCAAATACTTCGTTTGGTGGAGCGAACCACTCCCGAGATATTTCTTATTTGTTTGAGTCGCCCAATGTGTATTCTTCTCTTAAACGAGAAGTCATTATTTTTTATCTCTTGCTCATGCAAAGGCATTATATGGCGACCACGTCGTAATAAATGAGTTTTCTTAAGCGTATTCTCTACCTTTAACCCATTTACCGACAGTAAATATAAATATAATGTGTAATAAAATCTGTTATAACAAATGTTAATCGTTATATAAATAAAAAGAAGAAGCTGTTTAAAAGGTGGGTAGAGAATTTTATGTGAGTATAAGCTATCACACTTTTATGAATCCGGTTTGTAGGTCGGTCTGATCATTTCGTATTCTTTAACATAATAATATAAGCAAAAGTACAAGACTGGTCTCTTGCGGCAATTGTTTTTTGAAATGATTTCCTATCCTGGGCTACTGTTGAAGTCGTTGAGCAGTTATCTCAGTATTACATCGACCATTTGAGATAAGAAGAGGGGAAGTATGGGAAGGATAGGGAGAAGATATTGAAGTGTTGCAAGAACGTAGCAATAAAAGCAAGTATTTTATCGGAAAATCGGATATCGATGGCGTATATCAGTTTCTTGCTTACCGGACTTGCCAGAGATTCAAATACTTGGGATAGTTGTAACAAATTGATGAAGACCTTCTTCCAAGTCATTTCGTGTATCTCTCTAACACAGTGGCTAACTTTATCTTAAACTGTCGAGTTTGTAAATAGGAGTATAAGCCAGGTGATAAATGTACACACAAGTTTGTCATCAATAGGAAGCGAGAGGCAGACTGTCTAGAAGTAACAACATAAACCTGGGAATAAAATCATTGTAATAGAGGTCTAAGAAAATATGTAGCCCCGTTGCACCCAAAAATGCAGAATTGTACTCCAATATAAACGATCCATATAAATCTGAACCATTTCAATTGGCCATAATTTCCCTTTGAAAGCTCGTAGAATGTAGAAATTTGTTTTAATGATCTTAGTGGCTCTGGGAGAATTGTCAACACTGACAATTGTTGACAATTGACAGTCTTAAATGTCAATTTTCTTTGATACGACTGTAGACACTGAAGTTTATATGGGTATCTTCAATACATTTGTGGAGCAGCTGTATGATATTGTTGTGGACCAGGATTGTAAGGGGTGTGAAAGACTTACAAACCTAATCTGCAACTGGGGGTGTAGCTACTGAAAGGATAGAGCGAAAGAAACATTAAGTCTAACTGAACTGAATAACTATATTTCAAACATGCCTAGTATTTCTACAGGGCACTCCCTGGATCTGGATGAGATCAGGGGGGCTTTGGTAACATTTAAATACATAATAACATAATGCAACTTTACCTTTGGCGATGTGTTGTTTGTACGGCTTGAACCTTGTGTGACTGTCAAAAGGTGTACGATCTGGTACGCCCTGCTGGTGATCTACTCGTGGTAGCACTTTGAAATGAACTCTTGTTGATTCTTACAGAGACCGGCAGCAAGTCCCCTCTCAAATCTCTGTGAAGACTCTCCCCCGGGGGCTAACTCAACCAAGCTTAAATAGGGGTCCTACCAAAACGTCAACTCAGCGATTCCCACGCTATTAATTTGCACCATATTGTGCAATCATTATTTACATAATTGAGAACATGTTTAAACCTGTTACTGACCAACTAAGCATTATTTCCCTTGATCAGCAGGATGTGTGATTCATTGTTTAAAACATGGAGAACAAGTTGAAGCCTGTTACAGGCCACCTGTGAATTATTTCCCTAAGCCAGCAGTCCAAAGTACATGTTTTGCCAGTCAGCAGAATTTACGCTTAATCATACAGATTTTACACACAACTGTGTCCGGACTCAAGGCATCGAAAATAAGTGATTACAGAAATTTCCAAATCTTGCTCAGCCTATACACGCAACAATATCGAATTGACAGAAGTTTAGTTCCAGCAAGATGCAGCAACGTGTCATACATCTTATGACACCATGGAACTTGTAATCACTTTCTTTGATAATCGAATAATCTCAAAAAGCCTGGGTCCCCATTATTCCCTGACCTAACCTCAGCGGATTTTTTCTTGTGGGGTTATATAAAAACAGAGTTACAAGAATAGGCCACGGTCAATTGATGTTCTCAAGGAATTCATTCGAGCCGAAATAAGTAACATTGGCGAGGATACTCTCCGTAAAACTTCAGAGAATACGGTGAGACGAGTACAAACATGTATAGATGCTGGTGGAGGACACTTCCAACATTTTCTCTGAGATGTAAATAGTGTAATGTAATCTCCCAATTGTGTATTATATTCTCCTGAAGTTGTAAGTTATGCCCTGTTGAAATGGTTCAGGTTTATATACTATACTTCAGGTGTCGAATAGTTAGGAAAACTTAATAAATTGTTTAACACATCCAATCCCATCAAACAAGTAAGAGATTTCTTGCTTCTGTTACTGAGTTTGACCAAGCGTCCTATACTTAATTCTAAATATGATTTTGAGTTAGTTTCAAGTAGAAATTAGTTCATAAACTAAGAATAACCTAAATAACGTAACTTCATCATATCAGTGTGCAGTTTTCAGTTTGAGATTCTACCTACATATTTGAGGTTTTATTGTTATGATATCTTAGGGTGTTTTATCTTTTGTACTGTTTAATTTTTTTAAAGATTTTGGTGCCTAAACTTAGATTAATCGAGTTTCCGGAAGTAGATTAAAATGCCAGTATGCTATGGGGAATCGAAAGCCCCACGACAAACGCTAACACAAGCCATTACATCACGCAGTAACTATTTCGTTTATAAACAACAGCGAAGCGAATCGCAAGAGTTGAGCAAGAAAGGGCTTGCAGAAAATGGATAATGATACAGTTGTATAAGAAAAGATAGCAACATATTAAGAATGTATTTAGAGGAACAAAAAGTCTAGAATTTAAGGATAGCTGGTGAGCAAGATTGGGGAAGACACTGGGGAAAATAAGGGTGGGGGATATCGTACATGAAAGGAAGGAGAACGAATTGGGAAAGATGTTGGTTGATGGTTAAAAACAGAGTAGAGGATATGAATAGACAAGAGGTATGGGGTAATCTGTTTGGCAAGAGATCAATAGTTACATATTTAAAAATGAAGAAAACTTGGAGAAGAGAAAATTATATAGATGTGTGATAGGCAGGGGAGAGAGAGTTTAGCCTGGTTGAGGACTGCGGCTATATTGAGAGTGAAGCAAGAATATATATTGTGGGTGGCACACAGTTCCACGTTGGGACGCCAATTTGATACTAATATGATTGGCAAGGGTTCCACGTTGATGCTACTTTGAAGCTATTATATTGTGTGGCTCAGGGTAAAGCAATGAGGTTTCTCACAGGGTATGCGTGGATGTGTGTGACAAGGGTATTTAATGACACTGGAATGCCCGTTTCAAACTTATTTATTTACTGCTTCTTTTTTTAGAACATCGAACTTGAAGTTGCCGACCAAGGGTTACCAATATCCCTGTTTGGAGTTACTGACGGCAGAATGTTTATTACTCGATACACTTTATTTGTTCCTCACGTATATATGAACCGACAAAAATCTTCTCTTGCCTCTTCTGGTCTGTCCTTAACCAAGACAGAAAAAGTGGATCGCCCTAATCGCCCTCACGCCTAGGACCGCTCTAATCGGCCTGACGCCGAAGACTGTTTGAGTGACCACAGATGCGCGTGGGTGTATCACTTTCACTTTCTGAAAACTCCTTTTCAACCAAAGATCCCTTTGTATACTTCTCCACAGGAGAGAAAGTCTCCGAGGGGCGAGACGCAGGGGGTTGGCCGAAGGTCCCCACACCCACCCTGGACAGGTTTATGACACCCCATGTCAGTACAGTTACAGACCATTCAAAAACATTCTGATGGCTCCTACTTTTGTGAATGAATCTTCTCGGCTTTAATGTACAGAGTGAATAGGGCGCATGTTTTTTTTTAACGGTCTGCTCCTTGTATAGCAAGCGTTCTCTGCCACACACATTCGCTGTCCTTGTCCCACAACACATTCATTACAGGGATTTTCTTTGCTTTGCTATACTATAGCTGTTTTGTCGCCAATATGAATGGTTCAAAGAAATCCCTATTCAATAAGTCAAGTAAGCCCCTTTAGAAATCTGCTAAGGACACTGTTTCTTACATTGCTTTTGGTATAATAACTTTTTCACCCTCAACTGCTATTCGACTCAACTTCCCTTGCACGTGTTGTAACAAAGAACCAACATTCTTTTGACATCCATCATGAGTCTTTACTTATGGCAAACCTTAATTTCCGTATCAAGAGGAAGGTTAACTATGTAGAGAAGAAGTAATTGCAAAGAGTTAGGAGATTGGAGAAAATGTGGCAAGAAAAATGGGAAAATATGTGTAACATTAAAACATGACATGAAAAAAAGATTAAGGATATAGAAAAGTTTGCGGAGAGAGTAAATGAACAATGGTTAAGAATAGTTAATAAATTAACAGGGACAGATAATGAAGAAATAGAAAGTTAATGTGAGCTAAATTTAGGAGTAAATTAGCCAGGGAGCCCAACAACTAAATAACCCGTAAGCATGAGTTAGCTGACAATATTTGCACTTTCATTAGAAAGAATTAGAGTGGAAAGTTGCAGACTTGGTTTGTTGTCACATGATTGGTTTTGTTTCCCTTCTAATCATTTTGACTTTTTACGCTTCATATACACCCAGCAGTTGTTAATTCTATATAAGTAACTATTAAGATAATTATGTACTTTTACTGTATGTCGCTAGGAAATAAAAACCCCAAATCGCATAAATTATAATGTGCTCTTTCTGCATATTAAAAATAAAAGATTCTAAACGTTAGCTTAGGGTGTTAAATTTGTTTTAAGTTCTGGGGTGACAACGTAAATGTATAGGTTCTCTTTCCTTACGATTTTATGAATTAGGTATCAAATCTAGAGAGACATTCTAGACTCGGAAACTAAATCAGCTAAAGGTGGGATGTCATCCTTATGTTCTCAGCAACTATGCGGGGTTCTAACATGTACGAGCACTTGTCCGTTGCTGCACCTTCTAACTGACGCAATTCGCGTCAGAAGTTGAACAATAGAATGTCTCGCATCTACACGACAGCAGCGGATACCACAGTGGGTCGTCCTGGAAACAGACTTCCGCCTGCGGAGAGAAATTGATACCGCACTGCCTGCCACAGCTGTAGAAGAGGTTGCCTATACATCAGGCGATCTGCCGATATCGCATAACGTTACTCTCAGGTTTCCCTGGAATTTTATAACACTTCACTTATTGGTTTTTTGCTGTTATGTGATATTGAACTGGAATTAGATTTCTTGCTATTGAAATTGAAGTAAATTTGTAATCCGATCAGTATGTGTTGCAAAACAAACTAATTAAAACCTGATAGCACTTCCTTTTTTGTACATCTCGGTTTTCAAAATAGAATTCCTCACATTTCTAAAGATTTTTAGCAGGAAATAACTACACCAATACTCGAAAAACAAATACCCTCATAGTTTAAATTCCAGGCTCACAAAAGCTTTTTATCAGAATATGATACGATTTTTACTTTACGTGAAAGAATGTTTAGGATTACTCAATGCTTCAACTTAAATTTATGAAATATTTCATTATTTTCTAATTTATGTACACATATTTTAAAAATTATTTGAGAAAGACAGTCCAAGCACATACTTTTTGCTAAAATATACCTTAAAGATGACCGCCTCGGTAGCGTAGATGGTAGCATGTCTGCCTCACGTTCAAGAGGTCTCGAGTTCGAATCTTGGTCAGGGTGAGTTACCTGGATACGGTTTTTTCCTGGGTTCCCCTTTATCCTTCCCGACAAATGTCGGGTAACTCTAAGCTCCATGGACCCTGGACTCATTTGAGCAACATTTCACACAATTCATTCACCGTCGGATATAATTTAACGTTAGGGTGGACGTAAATTACACAAAAAATACCTTAAACATACATTACTGTTAGAGTCAACATGAAAAATTCAATACCATGGCCGGGATTTGAACCACGGATCTCCTGGTTCCCGTCCAATCGCTCTTAACCTTTAAGCTACCATGGCCAACGTGCCGTCCAGATATTAAATTCTCCATTTGACTCATATTTCCTCGGTAAACCACTAGGGGCTCTCGCATCCGAGATACACCGTTTGTGTCAACTTACTATCGTAAGTACTTAGGTCCCAAGCTTCATCATTTAACTCTTATTATTTTAGTTAATTGGTGGAAATTAATCATTTCTCCACACTAGCCGTATATAGGCTAAGGCTTTTGATAGATAGAATCAACATGAAAAATTCAATATCATGGCCGGGATAGTAAGTCGCCACAAACGGTGTATCTCGGCTCCGAGAGCTCCTAGTGGTCTACCGGGGAAATATGAATCAAATGAAGAACTTAATGTCAGGACGGCACGTTGGCCATGGTAGCTAAAGGTAAAGAGCGACTGGACGTGGTTCAAATCCCGGCCATGGCATTAAATTTTTCATGTTGACTCTATCTATCAAAAGCCTTAGCCTATATACGGCTAGTGTGTGAAAATGATTAATTTCCATCAATTAACTAAAATCATAAGAGTTAAATGATGAAGCCTGGGACTCAAGTACTTACCATAGTAAGACGTCACAAACGGTGTATCTCGGATGCGAGAGCTCCTAGTGGTCTACCGGGGAAGTATATGAATCAAATGGAGAATTTAATGTCAGGACGGCACGTTGGCCATGGTAGCTTAAAGGTTAAGAGCGACTGGACGGAAACCAGGAGATCCGTGGTTCAAATCCCGGCCATGGCATTGAATTTTTCATGTTGACTCTATCAAAAATCTTAGCCTATATACGGCTGGTGTGGAGAAATGATTAATTTCCATCAATTAACTAAAATACACTACTGTTGTTTTGTTTAAGTAAAATGGATGGGAAAGTGATTTGAATGTGAGGTTTAATGAGGTATGCATATTGTTCCTGCTTTAAGTGCATCTGCACTTTAAGGATTAATATAATCACTATGAGATGTGTAGTATATGTGCTTGTCGCTAATATAAGTAGTTTAAGCAGGGGGTTTGTGGACAATACTGATTGAAAATGTAACGTCTGAGCACGATGAAAACGCAGAAAAACAAAGTTATGGTAGAAGTTGCACCATTCGTCCGGCATAGGAGAGCGATTCGGATAATTTCTCGTCACAACCGATACAAAATTATCAAACAGTATTTGTGACTAGCCATTCAAACGTCACGAAAACCATTTAACTTACATCGGGAGATGTAGAATTGTATCACATTAGATTTTTAATTATTTCACTGTTTTTATTACTGAATGTAGGTCTAATACTTGCATTTCTTTTAATTTCAGATGCAGAAAAACTCATCCTGGACCAGTGGTTCACCTGAGCGACAACCCCCTGGACGCGAGCAAGGTAAAGTGTTACATTAATTACTTCATTGCTACGTACCTTCCTCTTACAACCATCTAACTTAATTTTCTTTATCTCAGTGCTTTCCGTGAAATTCAGACGGCATGCTTGTGATGCCTATGTCAGCAAATTTTGGCTTTCTAGGAATGTAGGACGGGACAAGCAGCGTGACCATGCCAAAACTAAATTGCGTATATTGAATGTGTGTTTATCAGCGGAAAGGATGGAACAGCATAATTAAAAACTTCATATTCAATAAAGACCATCCCTGTTAAACGTAATCGCTTTTCAACTTTTTTCGCAAAATGGCCCCGTTACAAACTGTCCTTGGAAAACCTCACTGCTTTACCTCAAACGGCCATAACAGTTTTATTAAAGTATGTGTGAGATATTTACATAAAGAATAAAGCGTATATCTTTCTGTGGACCCCATTTCATTTATATAAAGTCAAACCATACTTATTAAAGAGGCAAAAATGCACTCCAGGAAAATGTAAAGAACATAGATTTTTAGATCTAAAAATAATCAGAAATAAAAATAGAATAAACTTTGGCATTTACAGAAAACCAACACAGACAGACAACTACATTAAAGCTAATGGCTACAATCCAAGATCCCACAAACAGGCAATCTTTAATAGTTTAGCACACAGACTGGTCAACATCCCTCTCACAGCAGAAGAATACAAAATAGAATACTACAAAATTATTGAAATAGCACAGAAAAATGACTTTCCCAAATCACTAGTAGACAAAAAAAGTGAGCTTGGCAAAAAAGAAGAAACTACTAAAGGAAACCACAACCCTCTCAGCTACAGAAACTAAAATGATCTTCAAAAAATTCACTTACCATCCATGGGCATTTGATAAATTCCAAAAAGTCTTCAAAAAACAAAACATTCAACTAGCACCAGTCAACCATTTCTCCTTAAAAAAACCTAATTTGCTCAAACATCAAAGATGCCATTCCATCTAACAAAAAATCTGGTATATATCAAATTGAATGCTGTGACTGTAGTCAAATTTATATTGGAAAAACCAAAAGAAATTTAGAAACAAGAGCAAAGGAACACTTTAGGAACATAAAATACAAACAATTAGAAAAATCAGCAGTTGCCACGCATTTTTGGGGAAAAAACCACAACATAAATCCAGAACCAAAATTACTAAAACATACAACAGGAAAACAAGAACTGTCCACATGGGAACAAATCTTTATTTCAAAAAATAGGAACAAAGTATTCAATTTCGACATCCCCAGAAAGATTTGTTCAGCAAGTTCCTCGAACCGCCACCAGAGGAGACCTATGACAAAATATTGCCAGCTACACCAATGAGAACCAGTCGATGTCCGGAGGGAAGGCCTCTGAAACTAGTTCCGGGAAAATTTAAAAGTAAGTGTTGTTTAGTGTCATTAATCGACTCCCAATTAATTTAATGTAAAGAACAGTTTGTGTTAATTCTTTTCATTCCCCTTTTGCAAAACATTCCATGGTCATTTCTACATAAATAAATGTGCCATCTGAAGGCTTGATTTTTTTAATGGAAAACGGGAATAAAGGTTATAGGAAAAACTTAACAATAGGGTGTTTGGGTATTTGGGCAGGAAGAAGGATGGGGCTTGGGAGGGATGTTATTCTGTGGTGTTTCTCTTTATTTTCTTCTTTGTTGTGCTATGTTATCTTGGGGCATTTTGTATGCTGGTGTTCGGTACCACTTGGAGCACCCGGAGGCTTGCGGGTAACGAATGTTAGGAATGTTGCGGTAAACCGCTGTTGGGCAGGTAGCAGTCATGACCCAATGGGCCCTGGCTACGACGTGCAGATGTGGTGACTGTTAAGTTGGTGCTCAGTGGTATTCGTAGAGGTTTGATTCAGGTGAATGATGTGGGTCCTCATGGACCCGTGTCCGGTGAGGGTAACGGCGAGATAGAGGTTGTGGCGGCGGCGTCCTCTGAGTGCAGGCGTCTCTGCGGTGCTGGAGGTGCGGATATGGGGCCTCCAGCTCGAGTGTCAGGCTGTCTCTTATGTATCCGATCTGCTCAGTCAGGTAATTCTGGGTCATGTAGAGAGCTCTATAAAGATCTGACGGTGTGAGTGGTTTTCTGGTGTCTTCTTTGCTGCTTATCTTCTCTAGAAGTGTTCGGTTTGTAGTAGTCATCTGGGTGAGCTGCTGAATTTGTTCTTGGAGTGCCGCGATCTGCTGGGCGACTGTGAAGTTGCTGTGCTGTGTCTCTTTGTTGTGCGTGGTGATGAGGTCCGTAGTAGATTGGTGCTGTGATCGTAGAGTTGCTGATAGTGATCCGTGATTGAAGGTGAGGAGCTCCTCCAAGTCCCCAAGGCGAGGCCCCAATACAAGCACCTCCGAGGGGAGATCCTGGAGGTCCTCACGCATGGGGTTGGAGTTGTTGATGGCGACATCAACTGTGGAGAGTTTGTCCTCTATGGATTCAGGCGTTCGTTGAGGCGGCACACCTCGGTTCGAATTGTCTGTACTAGCTTCTGTACAGAAGTGTCGGTGGCTCCGGTGGAGCTTCTAAGTTTCCAATCCTTCTTGTTTCTATATTGCGGCAGTGGAAGAGTAATTTTATTCCTTCATGCGTACAACTTCTGAATATATTCCTCCACAGATTACGACAAACTGTAATAATTAGCACCGATCACAACAAAAGATGCAAGAAGGTTTGAAATAATCAGAATTTAAAAGTCATTTAACTCAATAATTATTATTTAAAATCTTCACTCTAAAAATTGAAATGTCACTTTTATCTTCAAAACAAGAGCTAATCTATCAGGTTTATGGTGATCTTTTTTAATTTAGCAGATGGAAATACATGTAAATTAATTATTTTAAGCCCGAAACATTTTCATTGTTGCCCAGTGTAATTAGACCTCGGATTTATAAGCATTATAAAGTATGAATATATTCATGCAACTGTGCAGTAAGAATCTGCCAAATATGCTCTTTAGCTTTATTATATGCATTTAAATTAAGGTACATTATTTCACCTTTCTCATATTCATTAATCTTGAAGTAATCAAATAAACATGGGCACTAATTAATATCTATTAGTTTCTCTTTAGGTCTATTTTAGTTGTCCGTCTCTTTGAATGCTTGGCCGCGCCGCCTCTTGACAATAATGTGCTCGCAACACTACAAACTGTATCAAGTTTTATGATACAAAGGCCGCACCGAACGTTAAAGATTTACCGCTTGATTGTTAATCGTTATTTAGTTTAAGTTATTGAGCGATAGGTATATTTTTATATCAGGGATTGCTCATTGTTGGTAGCTACGTTCTCATTTTCAGCGACATTTTATGGGTTTAGGAACATAATATCTAAATCCCACACAAACAGAACAGTAAAAGAGAAATTGTATCGTATCCTTTTCATCTTGAAGTATCAGGGTAAAATATTTGTACACATTATTCCTGAAAATGTAAAATATACGCGTAAATATACACAAAATTAGTTAAATATGCACTAGCCCCTTAAATATGAATTTATATGGACTATAAAACTCCCCCAATGAACTCCTTACAATGTGGAATGTATTTACTACTTAAATGCATATGTTTAATATGCAAAAATCATAGCTCTAGGGATGATAAACCGGGATCAGCTAGTTAATCATCTACTTTGTTGTTATAAGCACTACAAGGAGATGTTGGCATGGTATTTTAAGAATAACATAGAGAGGGATGGTGGTGAAACTCTACTCGAAATATGTATTTACTTTTAAGACCATGCAGCGCTTCGTTTGTTTTCGTTAACTTATAAAAACCCACAAAAACGAATATCACACAAACATTCCTTCGTGATGCGTAATATGAGGACTGTTCAATAAAGAATGATCATAATTTTTACGGTCATAATTTTTCGCACTAAAATTCAATCTTATTATATTTTGTTAACTTAATGTGAAACAAACACGTCGTAGTATTTTCATTGTTGGTACTCCTGGTTTCCGCCTGTGAGAACTATACCTCGGCCGTTCTATCTGCGGCTCTGACATTTCTCGAGAGGGGGAAGCAGGCTGTTGCCAGTTCTTGAGCGGGAATTTCAAGCAGAGGAACAATGCGTATTTTAAATATTTCATATATTTGCATATTTCATGAACCAGTAGCCATATTATTATAATAGCGATGATAATAGGACTTACGAACACTAAACATCGGAGTTCACGCACGAAAATTATACCAAAGAAAGTTCACCAGCGCAAGCCGCTATTAGGCCACGTGGTTCAAACAAATTTAAGCTGGCAACACAGTGTTGGGTTCGGGAGCCACGCCTACCAGCGACAACGCTGATTGGCGCTAGCAGACATTTTTAGCTTCCTGACCACGACACCGGATGTACAGACTCCCAGTATCACCAACAGAAGCAGTTGGTGTGCGTGAAAGGTGTGAACGAAATATTTGAATAGAGTGATGTTGTAAAGAATATCTTGCATGCTAATGAAATTACAAGTTGTATTTCAATGTTTTGAAGCTAATAGATTCCTATACTCTCGTTATAAAAATAATTCTGACAATATGTTTTCAATTACTCATTATTATATGTTGGTACTAGTAACCTTCCCCCTCCACCTCCTGCAGCCACTAAATGTCAGAGCCGAAGATACAGCGGCCGGACAGTAGGCAAGTTGAATATACAAAATCCAGCTATAAAATTTACATTGGAAACAGAAGAGGATGGTGTGCTTCCCTTTTTGGACATCAAGATCAAAAGAATGAACAAACTCACTTTTGGTATTTACAGGAAACCGACACACACAGATAATTACATTAAGAACAACAGTTTCAACCCAAAACAACACCAACATGCCATTTTCAACAGTTTAATCTTTCGGATGATCAACTTTCCACTAAACAGAGAAGATTATCAAGAAGAATACCTACACATAAAAAAGTAGCTATATCCAACGGTTTCAACCCAAATTTAATAGACAAAACTGTTAACAGACTCATCAAAGCTAAGAAAATAAAAGAAACCACCACCCTAGAACCTACAGGAGAAAAAGAGAAAAGACATTTTAAAAAATTCACCTTCCACTCATCAGCCTATAACAAATTCCAAAAAAATCTTCTCAAAACACAACATAACTCTTGCACCTCAAAATAGGTTTAATATCAGAAATTTGTTAAATTGCCCTCCCAAAAATTCAATCACTACCAAAGAAAAACCAGGAATCTATGAGATCAAATGTGAAACTTGCCCTAAAATTTATATAGGAAAAACAAAAAGAAATATTAACATTAGAACTAAAGAACATATAAGAAACATTAAAAATGGTGAAACAGAAAAATCAGCAGTGGCTTTTCATTTTTTGAATACTAGACATGACATCAACTCGGAAACATGTCTAATAAAATAAGTTAATCACCCCAGAGACCTTTCCGTATGGGAAAAAATCTTCATTAACAAAAATCGTCATAGAGTCATGAATTTTGAAACTCCACCACCGGACATCTTTGACAAGTACATCACGCCATCTATTGACAATACGGAGAAAGAAGAAACCACTACAACTTACACTAATCGAGTATCAGCTGAGGATAGGAGCAAGAGCTCTTGAAACATGTCCTGTGAATAAACAGTGTGAGTGAAGCAATGTGTCAATATATTCTCGATTCACTTTTGTACTAACTTCAGACATGTTCAGTATCGCCTACCGCTGCAATGGAGGTAACATGCGAGGAACAATATGCGGCTTTGGAATTCTCAACAAATCTTCAGTTGAGGCCTATACAATGTTACAGGAGGCCTATGGAGAGTCTGTTCTTCCCTACAGCACAGCTCGAAGGTGCTTTAAAATGTTTAAAGTGGGGAGACAATCAATTTCAAAGGAAGGTGGACCCGATGCTCCAGTTACTGCTCTTACTGAAGAAAACATCAACACTGCTGCTGCCATTGTGAGAGAGGATCGACGAATTACCTTAAGATCACTTTCTGAAATACTGAACATTTCATTGGGCGCCACCCACACAATGGTGACAGAAACATTAAACATGAGACGTGTTTGTACGCGATGGGTTCCAAGACGTAATTGACAAGCAAAAGGACATTCGCATGCAGGTCTGCATGCAGTTAAATCTGATGTTATAACTGCTGATGAAACTTGGTACATCATTTTGATCCTGAGAGCAACAGTGTGGAAATCTCCTTCATCACCAACCCCCGAAAAAAGCAAAAGTGGTTGCTTCTGCTGGGAAAGTTATGGTCATCTCATTCTTTGATATTCATGGAATGGTTTATCAGCATGTTGTACCTGCACACACATCATTAACTGGACAATACTTCAGGGATGTCCTGAAAACATTGCAAGTCCATATCAGGCGCAAAAGACCACATTTCCTTGAAGCAGGCTGGATACTGCACCACGATAATGCGCGGCCGCATATTGCCAATGTTGTTGCTGAATATCTTGCAAAAATCAACGTGAAGTGCACCTCTCACCCTCCCTATAGTCCGGATTTAGCCCCATGTGACGTTTTTCTATTCCTTAACTTGAAGAAACGCCTTCGTGGGAGGCATCAGAAGCAGTGGTGAAGGCTGCGGAGGCGATTTTGAAGGATCTTTCAAAAACTGGCTTCAAGCATGTCTTTGGAGACTGGCAGAAACGCTGGGATAAGTGCATCGCATTCAGGGGAGACTATTTTGAGAAGGACCATCAAAATTATGAGGATGAGTAAAGATACGTTATCAAAAAAAATTGTGATAATTCTTTATTGAACAGCCCTCGTAGGTTGTTTGTACATAAATAAAAAACACTAGATCCAATAAACTTTTTGATAGAGTCAACATGAAAAGGTCAATGCCATGTTTACCAGGAAAATATGTATATGAGTCAACTGGAGAATTTAATGTCATGACGGCAAGTTGGCCATGGTAGCTCAATGGGTAAGAACGACTGGACGGAAACCGGGAAGATCCGTGGTTCAAATCCCGGCCATGAAACTGAATTTTACATGTTGACACTATCAGAAACCTTAGCCTATATAGGCTAGTGTGAAGAAACGATTTATTTCCATTGATTAACCTTTCCAAATTTTATTTCGCATATAAATAAACTTTTTTAATACTTTCTCTACAAGAACATGCAAAACTTATGAGAGCCATAAGAATTTATTAGTGCTGCCACTTGTTCTATGCTGTTACAGTTGCACGTGCGAACCGGCAAAGTAAAGAATTGTA
>CM060947.1:14219361-14454361 GCA_030765055.1 Mantis religiosa | reverse complement strand
AAGCAGAGGCGTGTGGACATGTGCAGAGATCTTTTGCAATGCCATGATCAAGATCCAGCAGACTTTATGTCGAGGATTGTGACTGGTGATGAGACATGACTCCATTACCATGAGCCACAAGCAAAAAAACAATCGATGAAATGGAAGCATTAGGGCAGTCCACTGCCAAAGAAATGTCAAACAGTGCCATCAGCTGGCAAGCAAACGGCTACAGTGTTCTGGGACACAGAGGTCATCATCTTCATTGGCTAGAATTTGGGTCCACAATTAACAGTGCAGCATATGTGGCAACCCTTAGGTGCTTATGTCGTGCCATTCAAAAGAAGCGGCAAGGAAAATAGGCTAAAGGTGTGCTTCTGCAGCATGACATTGCACGTCCCCACACTAGCCGAGCAACCACCGCTGCCATTGATCAAATGGGATTCACATTGCTGCCACATCCCCATACTCACCAGACTTGGCTGCTAGTGATTATCAATTGTTTGGGAACATGAAGAAACCTCTGCATGGTCGCCATTTCGCAGATTTTGAAGAACTGGAAACAGCTGTCAAGGCATGGGTACGCAGCACTCAGAAAGAATGGTTTCTGGAGAGTCTGGAGCGACTGCTACATCAATGGCAAAAGTGTATACAGTTACAGGGAGATTATGTTGAGAAAGTGACCATAAGTGCCGATGTGTAATGTGCTTACTGTGTGAAGAAACAAAGTTTAAAACAATATAGTATGCCCCTCATATATAGAAAACAATTAACTATTGTTTTATAAAAGCATTTTTTCTCTCTGTATGTTATTTTTCTTAATTCTTATGGAAAGCAATATTGTTTTATTTTCAGGCACTATGGCAATTATTGGTTATTTATATATGAAGGTTGTATTAATGATAATGTCCTGAAGCTGATGATTTTAGTAACTGGAGGTTCCTTACTACAAGGTTTACGAATTCCCCAGCAGCAATATGCATTAATCATGCTGTGGAACATATACTAGTTTGATGCAGTAGTTTGTTATTGAGTAAATAAATAATTTAAGAAAAGCTGTAACTCTATTATAATTTTGATTCATGAGGTTTTTTTTTTTTTTTTTTTTTTTTTTTTTTTTTTTTTTTTGAAAGAATAACTAAGCAATCTCTGTGTTTAAAAAGCAAAAGTCATTAATTTCAAACAAAATTTAGGAATCTAATGACATGTCTGCCAGAGGTATGAGCTACTGACAGTGAAGTCTTGATTTGTATAACAAGGTGCACAATTTGGAAGCTAGTTGAGAAGGAACTCAGTGGTTAATATGAATGAGAAGTACCTCTGGCTTACTTGGAGGATATGCATAGAAACAATTTATCCTAAAGAACTCTGGTCCAAGTATTTAACGCTAAAGAAGAAATATGAACATTGGAAATTACAGTAAGTTTTAAAACATTTTTAAATATTGGTGAAAAATCTATGTAGTGAACAAATTTAAATGATTAACTGAAGAAGAAATCAAGATTTAACTGTATTGGAACACCACAGTGAAGCGAAAAATTATTAATTTTTAGATGAGTCGTATTTATTACAGCCAATTTTTACCCACACCGCTGGATCAAGCTTTAGTCGCATAAGAGCCGTAGATGCAAACGATGATTTGCGAAACATGTCCTCACAGCCAATTTTTACCCACACCACTGGATCAAGCTTTAGTCGCATAAGAGCCGCAGATGCAAACGATGATTTGCGAAACATGTCCTCACAGCCAATTTTTACCCACACCACTGGATCAAGCTTTAGTCGCATAAGAGCCGTAGATGCAAACGATGATTTGCGAAACATGTCCTCACAGCCAATTTTTATCCACACCGCTGGATCAAGCTTTAGTCGCATAAGAGCCGTAGATGCAAACGATGATTTGCGAAACATGTCCTCACAGCCAATTTTTACCCACACCGCTGGATCAAGCTTTAGTCGCATAAGAGCCGTAGATGCAAACGATGATTTGCGAAACATGTCCTCAAAATAGGTACGAAAGTGAGGCAGATGTGTAATAAATACGACTCATCTAAAAATTAATAATGAAGAAGAAATGTTTAAGGTTTTTGTATTGCTGCAAATAAAGCATTTCTCATGATCAAGGCTGGCATCATGGAACACTAATTCTACAGTCAGGAAAAATGGAAAAGTAAAACATCATGCAGTATGTTTGGCAATAAATAAAAAAGAAAATGTATATATTAATAGGAAGTATCAAAACAGAAATTTCTTGGAAAAAGTAGATATTGAAAGAACAAGAAATATTCAGAAGGATGAGAGAAAAAGGCTCCCTGAGGCTGTACAGGGAGATAAAATTAGAATAGAGCAGGAAAATACTACATAGAAGTATTTGATAATAGGTTAGAACTGCAGTTATGAATTAAAAGGTTTAAGATACAAGGATTTGGTAAAATGTCCAATGAGTAGGAAATACAGATTTTTATTGTTGATTGAAATAGGTTATGTTTACAAAAGTAAATGAGATAGTGTAAACATAACCAATGTCCAGTTAATACTGTGATTAACCTCACGGTTCAAAAACTTCTATCATTGAAGATTTCTGTTGTTTATTACAGTTTAATGAAATAAAGTTATGGCAGCAGTAGGCTTGGTAGCATAAATTGAATAGTTTAGATGGAAAATATTAATTAGAATTATATTAACTGTAAAAGGAGAGAAAAATATAAAAATCATAGAGAACTAAATATACAAATATAATAATTTGTAACTTAAAACTTCACTTATCTTATAAGAAATGATGACACTTTTCTTATAAATTGTTCGGGATCGCGATTTCATGGAAATTCTTCCACATCGTCAGCCGGAACCACAAACAAAACTGTCGTCATCGTTAGAGACACTAGATGTTAATATGTTCTTGTTAGTACTACCAAAATCTGAAAATGAAAACAAGTACTAACAACATACTAACAAGAACATATTAACATCTAGCATCTGTAACGAGACAACAGTTTTGTTTGTTGTTCCGGCTATCGATGTGGAAGAATTTCCATGAAATCGTGATCCCGAAAAATTTTAAAGAAAAGGGTCATGATTTCTTATAAGAGAAGTGAAGTTTTAAGTTTCAAATTATCATATTTGTATATATTTGTTTGCTTTACTGTTAATAGCTTCATATTTTATGTAATTATAGAGAACTGTTTGGACAAAGTTAGAAGCAGGAATCTTCAAGAAGAAGGTAGATGGATCCAGAAGGAGGAGGAGGAGGAGGAGGAGGAGGAGGAGGAGGAGGAGGAGAAGGAGGGGGGGAATGAGAGAAGCTAGACACCTTTCTCTGTAGCGTAGGTGGTAGTATGTACATTGAAGAGGTCCCAAGTTTTAATCTTGGCCAGAGTGCATTATCTGGATAAGGTTTCTCTCTGAGGTTTTCCCTTATCCTGAAAGATGAATATCTGGTAACTCTAAGCTCTATGGACTCTGGACTCATTTGAGCATCATTTCACCCATTTCCTTTCATTGTCTGATATGACTTAATGTTGGAAGATGTTAATAAAGAAGAAGAAGAAGAAGTTGGACTGTATAAATAAGAATAGCATTGCAAGTAAAATTATTTGTGTGTACTGCATATTTTCCAAAGGCAACTTTTACTTGCTAAAACAAAAGTAAATTTGAACATCAGGCTTCAAGAGCATCAAGAACACAGAAATAGACAAATTGGCAGTAGCATAAATTTATGAAATGAAATTCACGATATAGAACAAGAAGACACATTTATTAAAAAGTGTTCAGGTCAACTGCATTAACCTCGTGGGAAAAGATATTCATAAAGAAATATGAAGTAAAGCTCTTCAATTTCAACACCACCTTTGAGTAGAACCCAAACTTCAAGTTTATCAAGCTACCAGAAGAGACGTCCTTATTGCCTCCAAGAAGTTTACCAAAACAAAGTTCAACAGTCGACATCAGCTGAGGATGTTAAGAAGGTTCTTACCTAGAAAACATGTCGTTAACAGTAGCAATATATGGAGCATTGAAACTAGTTTGACTTAAAATTATATTGCAGTTGGATATACGCGTGAATTTTATAAGGAACTGCATGGAACAGGACCCACTCTTGTATTATAAATAATACTGCGATACTCTAGAACATGATCAGTCCTAACTTATCTGTCTCTCTCTAATTGGTTTTGAAGTTTTGCTGCCTGGTCATAACTTTTAAAGGTATTATCATCTTAGAGATTAAACAAAAAATAACCTAAGTTAATTGATGGAAATTATTCATTTCTTCACACTAGCCGTAAACAGGCTAAGGTATTGGATTGATAGTCGATATGAAAAATTCAATGGCATGGCCGGGATTTGAACCATGGATCTACTGGTTTCCATCGAGTCGCTCTTACCCATTGAACTACCATGGCCAATTTGCCATCATGACATTAACTTCTCCAATTGACTTATATATTTCCCTGTAAACCACTAGGGGCTCTTGCATCCGAGATACACCGTTTGTGGCGACTTACTATTGTAAGTACTTGAGTCCCAGGCTTCATCATTTAACTCTTATTATTTTAGTTAATTGATGAAGTATACGGCTAGTCGACTCTATCTATCCAATACCTTAGTCTGTATACGGCTAGAGTGAAGAAATGATTAATTTCCATCAATTAACTTAAATAATAAGAGTTAAATGATGAAGCCTGGATTCAAGTACTTACAATAGTAAGTCGCCACAAACGGTGTATCTCGGATGCGAGAGCCCGTAGTGGTTTACTGGTGAAATATGAGTCAATTAGAGAATTTGTTATGATGGCAAATTGGCCATCATAGCTCAATGAGTAAGAGCAACTGGACGGAAATCAGTAGATCCCTGGTTCAAATCCTGGCCGTGACATTGAATTTTTCATGTCAACTCTATCAATCCAAGAAATAACCTTCTTGTAACTATTTTTTCATTAAAAGAATAGCTTTTTGGGACTTTTCAGATAATTCCAATTTTCAAACTGCAAACATATAACTTTCAACTAAATATTCTAAGCACTTAAAGTATAAAATTGAAAGAAGCGTAGAGACAGTGAAGCACAACTTAGCACAAAAGTGAATCGAGAAGATATTGACACGCTGCTTCACTCACACTGTTTTTTCACAGGACATGTTTCACGAGCGTTTGGTCTCATCATCGGCTGGAACTCAACTAGTGTAAATTGTAGTGGTTTCCTCTTTCTCCGTATCTTCGATAGCTGGCTGATGTACTTGTCAAAGATGTCTGGTGATGGAATTTCAAAATTCATGACTCTATGACAATTTTTGTTAATGAAGATTTTTTCCCTTACGGAAAGGTCTATGGGGTGATTGTATATGTTATATGGTATACGTTAATCACCCCATAGACCTTTCCGTATGGGAAAAAATCTTCATTAACAAAAATCGTCATAGTCATGAATTTTGAAACTCCACCACCAGACGTCTTTGACAAGTACATCAGCCAGCTATCTACGATAGGGAGAAAGAGGAAACCACTACAATTTGCACTAGTCGAGTTCCAGCTGATGATGAGAGCAAAAGCTCTTGAAACATACCGTGTGAAAAAACAGTGAGTGAAGCAGTGTATCAATATCTTCTCGATTCACTTTTGTGCACTATTTATTACCATTTATTAAACATGTTTAAATTTTGTTTCAGCCAAAACAAATAAGGACGGAAAACCAGAGCCGTGTAAGCCTATTCAGAAAGTGGAATGGAAGTCCTCTAGAACAGGGTATGTTGCTAGTTCATATCTTTATAACAAAATGTAAGATAAAAATTTGCATTTAAAAGCATGAAAATACTAAAATTAATAAACAAAAGCTTTATCTATAAGTAGATGAATTAATAATTTTATTGTTGTTTATCATCTCCAAAGTGAGTGTGTTCTTGATATTTACAGATAACTTATTTTCTAACCATTTCTAAATCAATAAAATAATAAGGTTATTCCAAAAACACATAAATCTTTTAACATGTAGTAGTAATCAAAGGAAGAAACACACATTTTTCTAAAATGAGTATGTTCTGATATGAGTACTCTGAAATTTGGACTCGAAGAGCAGGATATCTTCCAGTCTTTATGATTAGGCATGAAGAAGCAAAAGAATAATTATGCAAGCAGTAATCATTTGTCATCATGCAGTACAGGGGTATATTTCATCTACAGCAGATTTATTGCTGTTGAACTCCCCAGGAGCAAGTGATGAAGTGAAGGACCTACAGGCAGGGAGAGCTGCACACATACAGAGTACTAAGACATGTCCAAGTCCCTAATAAACTCCCCAAACTAGGGGAATACATTTTCATGTGCCTTCAAAATTTGGCATATCATTAAGCAACAAATATTTACTTTATAAGGTGCATAGTGACATCCAAATTAATAAATTAATAAATTTTGGTAGTAGATTTCTTCACACTGTCACTTTTTTATTTTTGAGAAACTAGTTTTGAGAGCAGTTGCTTCCATTTTCAAACTCATAGGTCCAACTTTGTTGGTTGTATAGGCCACACAATGTTCTTGAACATTGAAATGCAACAGATGAAAAGCTGATGATAAGAGCAAAAGCTCCTGAAACATGTCCTGTGAAAAAAACAGTGCGAGTGAAGCAGTTTGTCAATATCTTCTTAATTCACTTTTGAACTGAATAACTTGCTATAATTATATGAACACAAATTCAAAATGTTAATATAACTAAACCATATGACAAGAGCTATCTCTATATGTTTAATTAGAGGTTATATATCCTTTTATAATGTGAAAGTATAATGTATAAGTACATGTATTTGATGGAGGAAATAATATATGTGATATTTTCTTTCTTTACAGCGAAGCATATGTGATATTTTCTGGTGGTCTGACATATGACAAAGCAGGCCGTACTCCCAGTATAACTGTTATCCATGGGAAAACTACTACAGTGTTGGAAATGGAACATAATGTTGTGGACTTCATCACCCTTTGTGAGAGTCCTTGGACTAGTGGTAAGAACACCTTAAATAACTCAACTTTGTTAGGCTTATTTTAAGCTTGTTGCTTGGTATGCTTGCTTTACATACTGATTTTCTTACTCTATGCTGTTCCCTATAACAAGAACAAAATAATGGATAATCAAGAAGTTGCTCCGCAGCTTTCACATAACCAAGATTCCCTTAGAGGTAGAATACTGGTAGCAGCACTGGCTGCCATGAGCATATGGATATACGAGGGCTGTTCAATAAAGAATGATCATAACTTTTTACGGTCATAATTTTTCGCACTAAAATTCCATCTTGTTATATTCTGTTAGCTTAATGTGAAACAAACGCGCCGTAGTAGTTTCATTGTTGGTACTCCTGGTTCCCGCCTGTAAGAACCAGGCAAGTTCAGACATGTTCAGTATCAAAGCTGAAAGGGTAAGAGCAACTGGACCGAAACCAGAAGATCCGTGGTTCAAATCCCGGCCATGACATTGAATTTTTCGTATTGACTCTATCTATCAAAAACCTTAGCCTATATACGGCTAGTGTGGAGAAATAATTAATTTCCATCAATTAACTAAAATGTTCAGTATCGCCTACCGCTGCAATGGAGGTAACATGCAGTTAAAGTTGAGGTTAGAGGAAGATCCGGAATTTCTTTCAAACGTAATCACTGCTGATGAAACTTGGCTACATCATTTTGATCCTGAGAGCAAACAGCAAAGCTCAGTGTGGAAATCTCCTTCATCACCAACCCCCCAAAAAAGCAAAAGTGGTTGCTTCTGCTGGTAAAGTTATGGTCATATCATTCTTTGATATTCATGGAATGGTTTATCAGCATGTTGTACTTGCACACACATCAGTAACTGGACAATACTACAGGGATGTCCTGAAAACATTGCAAGTCCATATCAGGCGCAAAAGTCCACATTTCTGTGAAGCAGGCTGGATCCTGCAACACGATAATGCACGGCCGCATATTGCCAATGTTGTTGCTGAATATCTTGCAAAAATCAATGTGAAGTGCATCCCTCACCCTTCCTATAGTCCGGATTTAGCCCCATGTGACCTCTTTCTATTCCCTAAGTTGAAGAAACGCCTTCGTGGGAGGCATTATCCATCATCAGAAGCAGTGGTGAAGGCTGTGGAGGCGATTTTGAAGGATATCTCAGAAACTGGTTTCCAGCATGTCTTTGAAGACTGGCAGAAACACTGGGACAAGTGCATTGCATTCAGGGGAGACTATTTTGAGAAGGACCATCAAAATTATGAGGATGAGTAAAGGTACCTTGTCAAAAAAAATTGTGATCATTCTTGATTGAACAGCCCTCGTAAAAGTCCACATGTTCAAAATATCTGTTGGGCTCACATATGCAGTTTACCTTATAAGCACATCAATACTCAATCACAGTAACAGCTCATCTACTTACAACCAACGATTACATGCAATAAATGTGCTGTAAACAATAAGTCAGTCAGTCCAGTCAGCTGGCCTGTCTGGAATGGGGAAAATCTAGAGTATGAATGTTATCTTCAACAGAAAAGACCAACAATGTGGAGGAAGTTCTTGATGACTCATTATATCCATTAGTATACTGTATTACAAAGACAAATTTGTGTGGGTGGATGTCGAAAACTAGATAATTCTTTCACCGTTGAAAAGCTCCATTCTTCCAGATGGTCACAATATAATTTGAAACCTGGGGAGAATGCCTCTTTCATATAATATAACAGAAGATGATAGTGATGTGCTTATCGTTAAACAATCATGAATAGGTAACACTAATATATACAAATATAATAATTTCTAACATAAAACTTCACTTATCTTATTAGAAGTGATGAGTTTTCTTATTAATTGATGAGGATCGCGATTTTGTGAAACAATTCTTCACATCTTCAGCTCAAGCCTCAAACAGCCTCGTTGTCAAGGTCACGCTCACTAAAGGTTATTATGTTTTTGCCAGTACTACCAAAATCTGAAAGTGAAATAAATTTAAAAACAGAATTGACTGCCGGTATTTCAAAATTCATTACACGATGTTTATTTTTTAAAATAAGTATTTTTGCCCAAATCATTAAATCTGTTGGACCATTTAATTGTTCTAATAATTTTTTTTAATTTACGTCCTCCAACGTTAAGTCATATCGGACAATGAATGGAATGGGTGAAATGATGCTCAAATGAGCCCAGGGTCCATAGAGCTTAAAGTTACCCGACATTCATCTTTCAGGGTAGGGAAAACCCCGAAAAAACCTTATCCAGGTAGCTCACCCTGACCGAGATTCGAACTCGGGACCTCTTGAACGTGAGGCAGACACTCTAGCACCGTGCTATGAGGTGGGCTTAATAATTTAACTTCTGCATTTTTGGTAGTACTGGCAAAAACATGTTAATCACCACATCTACACCTGGTTTGAGGCCCGAGAGAACCTGGAATAAACTTTAAGTGATGTTAAGTTACTATCATGGACTCATTATCATGTAAGATAAAATATTAAAATCCTTGATTGTTGAAACTTATTTGTATGTAAGGATTATGTTTATCTCCTCTTATCTATTTTATTAATGTTTCAGATTTCCAGGATCCATACGCAATAGTGGTACTCCTACATAACGACCTAGTTGTAATAGATCTCCTTACCGCTGGTTATCCCTGTTTTGAAAATCCATACCCCATGGATTTACATGAATCACCTGTTACTTGCTGCACCTACCTAGCTGATTGTCCCTCAGATCTCATTCCTGCATTCTACTCTGTGGGCTCCCGTACACAAAAGAGGACAGGCTTCAGTGAAAAAGAGTGGCCCTTGTGTGGGGGCGAGTGGAGCCCCACTTCATGTAGCTATAATGAAATCATTCTAACAGGGTAAGTATTTTTTTATGTTACTTGAATGTGTAAATTAAATAAAAATACAAATTATTATGTTCCTTTCTACTCGAGGTGAATCCCAATATTATGCTTATTCTTGCAGTAAAGGACATAGTGTGAAACAAGCTAACTAAAAATATTTAATTAAATTTAAAGGGAGTCGAGTGATGATACTAAACAACACTTACTTTTAAATTTTCCCGGAACATGTTTCAGAGACTATTTGCCTCCATTGTCAACCGGACATCGACTGGTTCTCAGTGGTGTAGCTGACAATATTTTGTCATAGGTCTCCTCTGGTGGCGGTTCGAGGAACTTGCTGAACAAATCTTTCTGGGGAATGTTAAAATTGCAGACTTTGTTCCTATTTTTTGAAATGAAGATTTGTTTCTATATGGACAGTTCTTGTTTTCCTGATGTATGTTTTAGTAGTTTTGGTTCTGGATTTATGTTGAGGTTTTTTTTTCCAAAAATGTGTAGCAACTGCTGATTTTTCTAATTGTTCCTAAAGTGTTCCTTTGCTCTTGTTTCTAAATTTCTTTTGGTTTTTTCCAACATAAATTTGACTACAGTCACAGCATTTAATTTTATGTGTACCAGATTGAATGCTGTGACTGTAGTCAAATTTATATTGAAAAAACCAAAAGAAATTTAGAAACAAGAGCTAAGGAACACTTTAGGAACATAAAATACAAACAATTAGAAAAATCAGCAGGGAAACAAGAACTATCCACATGGGAACAAATCTTCATTTCAAAAAATAGGAACAAAGTCTGCAATTTTAACATTCCCCAGAAAGATTTGTTCAGCAAGTTCCTCAAACCGCCAAAAGAGGAGACCTATGACAAAATATCGCCAGCTACACCACTGAGAACCAGTCGATGTCCGGTTGACAATGGAGGCAAATAGCCTCTGAAACATCTTCCGGAGAAATTTAAAAGTAAGTGTTGTTTAGTGTCATTAATCAACTCCCTTTAAATTTAATTTATTACAACAGCATTGTTTTCAACACTTCCAAGAAAGGAATTACCAAATGTTTATTAGTTAATTTGGACATCACTGTTACTAAATTCCTTCAAACATCATTAATTGTAAATTAACTTTAAAGAGAGTCGATTAAAGACACTAGACAACACTTACTTTTAAATTTTTCCAGAACATGTTTCTGAGGCTTTGCCTCTATCATCGGCCGGCTCTCGACTGGTTCTCGTTGGTGTAGCTGACGATATTTTGTCACAGGTCTCCTCTGGTGGCGGTTCAAGGAACTTGCTGAACAAATCTTTCTGGGGGATGTCGAAATTGAATACTTTGTTCCTATTTTTTGAAATGAAGATTTGTTCCCATGTGGATAGTTCTTGTTTTCCTGATGTATGTTTTAGTAGTTTTGGTTCTGGATTTATGTTGTGGTTTTTTTCCCAAAAATGTGTGGCAACATGATAGAGGCAAAGCCTCAGAAACATGTTCCGGAAAAATTTAAAAGTAAGTGTTGTCTAGTGTCTTTAATCGACTCTCTTTAAAGTTAATTTATCATAACAACACTGTTTTCAACACTTCCAAGAAAGGAATCATTAATTGTAGTTTCTGCTTTTAAAATGTCCATCGTTACTAATGTTTTGTTTAAAACACAAATGAAGCAGTTATTGCCATAAAAAAGGCAAATGTTCTATTCATTTTTATATTCTTTTCTTAATAAATGTAATTAGTGTTAACAACTATACAACTGATAAAGAATAAAATATTAAACAAATGTGTTTGATTTATTTCAGGCATGCTGATGGTAGTATAAAGTTCTGGGATGCATCTGCTGGTACCTTACAAGTTCTTTATAAGCTTAAAACAGCTAAAGTATTTGAAAAACCTCGATCAAGGAGTGTGGATGGATCAGATGATGATCCATTTGCAATCCAGCTCATTTCCTTGTGTCCCGAAAGTCGGAAATTGTGCATAGCTGGTGCAAGCGGACATGTAATACTTTTTAAATTTAGAAAGCTGGAATCAGTCTCTGAGACAGCGGTAAGTAACATATAAGAGGCAATGCTGCAAAATAAAACCTTGCTTATAATTTAAAAAAGATATTCTAGACTTCAAAAAAAAAATTTAGGTGAAAGTAAATTCAAACAAAGAGAGATCTCTTGACATAGATCTTGGTCTGGTGGGAGAAAAAAAAAGTTTCCTTTTAAATTCAATATATAATATGTTTTTGTAGTAAACCTGTCTGAACAATTGAATGTGCCAAAGAAAAAAGTTATTTTCTTCAATAATGATAAGTTCAAAAAAGCTGTTTGTTGGTTGGTTGCTAATGCTCATGGAGTTGGAGAATTTCCATTTTCCTTATGGCCTCCCAATAACATGTGACTAGTTGTGCTGTCAGTTCTCCATCTGTTTTTGTCAGGGCACTAAAAAGCTAATTCGAGTTCAAAAAAGTTAATTATTGCAATATTAACTGTACATTTAATGAGCCCAACATTTTTCTTATAGTAAGTTTTCTGCCAATCTCTTCCAGTTTCCTAGTGTCATAAAATTCAGTCAGAATAAAAAACACGTCAGACTAGTAAAACTCTGTCTTTTTATGTCAATGTTTTAATCAGAATGATCAGTGATGTTGAGAAAATGTAAGATATAGTAGAATTTGTTCCCTTTAATGGATTGTTTGAAGTGGAAGGTAAAGCTCTATTTGAATCATTAACATACCTAATGTACAGGACAGAACATGACATACGTAAATTCCATTTCAAAGTACCAACATGAGAAGCCAAGGTCATTGCATGGACTGTATTCTTTTAATCATTATGTTGCGTCCTTTAATTATGTATAACTGACTTATTGTATTCTTTCTTAATTATTGTAGATATCTTTTTGTCTTTCCATTGACGTATCCCATATCGTGTCCAATGATCAGAGGATGAATAAATAAATAATATGTAAATAAATCATAATAGTATTATTGAACAGGGTCTGTACTACAAATTCTACCAGGACTGTATTTGTTTTCCAGATTTTCTTCAGTCTTCATAATTGGCATATTCCATGGAGGCAATCTAAACTTAGGCTTAGAATGTATCAGTAATATCATTTCATGTATTATCAATGCCCACTTCCCATGGTGCTGTACACTGCAAGAAAGAACATTAAAGAACTACTAAAAAGGAAGAAAATAAAACGTAAAAATTTTACTATTTCATCTTTAGTCAGTCACTAATGCATGGAAGCTGTATGGGTCTACTGCACGATGCTGCACCAATTGAAGCAGTAATGACTTCAGCTATTATCTGAATGTCTGGTGTTAAAATATCTGAATCTTCTACCAAGCGATAACACGCAGTTCCGCACTTTAGGCGAGAATGACACCTAATGTAGCTACGTCTTGTCCCAGCAGCGATCAGAGCAGAATTGTTTAAGATTATACCCAGAGTGAACTATTAAGCTTCATAATTTTTCTAATAACCTCCTTCTTTTTGTAATGACACTAAGATCCCCACTACTAACTTCTAATGCAATGTTGCCAGCTCATTTCTACATTTATGGAATTTGCTTCCCTCCATCACATAGTCCCTTTATAATTTCTAAGAAATACTATCTCACATTCCAAGAGTCCCAAGGTAGCCTGACATACCTAATCTGACAACCTTCACCTTTCACTCGCCTAACCGTCCGAATTACTTTTATAAATTTGCCTGGAAACCAGCCGTTGCTAATTATCGTACTTAATGTCATCTTACTCCAAACCAAACTGTACTCAAAATCTACTGCCAGACCTACAACACTTTACATTTAACACAACTTCACAAAACATTCATATTTATTTTTATTATAAGTATTAATTTATTCAATGGATACATAATTTCTGTATCAGGTTATATTATTTACAAATACAAAATTAGTTGTTTTTAGCTGCAATTCCATATATTTATACACACCTTCCTTACAGTCCAAAGAGTTATTACTTTACTTGGTAATTATCTTGTACAATTCAGGTAGTTACAGATAACTTTCCTCCTTAGTCAATCAGCCTTGTTACAGCTACCAATTGCATATTAACTGGACAAGGAGTCAGTATCACTTTCTTCTCGGGCAGCCAGCCAGGTGAAAAGATGATTAGATATCAACGTTTCGGGAGTGTGCATCTCTCCCACCATCAGGATATTTATAAAATGTTATAAACCACAAATGAAATACTGTATAACACAAATATAAACAAAGACAAAACACTATCAAAATTCGCATTACTGAACAAAAGACTGTTTTCAGTAAATGAAATGCCAGGTCAGGAGATGGCATAAGTATAGAAAATAAGTAAAGAAACGTAACTACTTAACTTGATTATCAAGCTGTATTGATCTTTGCTTCTTAATTTGACGGATTTCCATTTTTAAGGCCAGTTTCCAAGAGGAGCTGAACTGAAATCCAGCATCATGATTAAGCATGCTCCTTTCAGAGGAAATGGCCAAATCCTCCTTAATTCTCTACTGCCAGTAACTGTTGCATTTTGCCAAGATGGTCATCTCCCGAAAATTGGCTCTATGGTCGTTATCAAAACAATGCTCTGCCAGCCCAGACTTCTCAGGTTGCATTAAGCAAATGCTCCGTTAATGTTCGATTATTCTAGTAGCGATGGTCCTTCCGGTTTATCGTATATACGGTGTCCCACATTCACAGGGAATGTGGTACAGTCCCAGAACTTGGAAGTCCAGTTTATTTTTTACTGGTCTCAACAGATGTTTAATCTTCGGAGGTGGCTTATGGATGGTCCTGATGTTGTATTTGGTGAGAATTCTGCTGATTCTGCCGGATAGATTGCCGGTAAATGGGATGCAAACTGTAGCGGTAGGCTTATCTGACACTTGCTGTTTCCCTTTCCTAGCTTTAGTGATCGAGGCTTCAAGGTCATATTCAGAGTAGCCGTTTTGATGGAAAGCATCAGATAAGCCTACCGCTACAGCCTGCATCCCATTTACCGGCAATCTATCCGGCAGAATCAGTAGAATTCTCACCAAATACACCATCAGGACCATCCACAAGCCACCTCCGAGGATTAAACAGCTGTTGAGACCAGTGAAAGACAAACCTGACTTCCAAGTTCCAGGAGTGTACCGCATTCCCTGTGAATGTGGAACACCATATATAGGACAAACCAAAAGGACCTCGCTACTAGAATAATCAAATATGAACGGAGCATTCTTCAATGCAACCTGAGAAGTCTGGGCTGGTAGAGCATTGTTTTGATAATGACCATAGAACCAGTTTTCGGGAGACAGCCATCTTGGCAAAATGCAACAGTTACTGGGAGCGGAGAATTAAGGAAGCTTTGGCGATTTCCTCTGAAAGGAGCACGCTTAATCGTGATGCTGGATTTCAATTCAGCTCTTCTTGGAAACCAGCCTTAAAAATGGAAATCCGTGGAATTAAGAAGCAAAGATCAATACAGCTTGATAATCAAGTTAAGAAGTAACGTTTCTTTGACTCAATTAATTTTCAATACTCACGCCATCTCCTGACCTGGCATTTAATTTGCTGAAAACAGTCTTTTGTTCAGTAATGCGAATTTTGATAGTGTTTTGTCTTTGTTAATAGTTGTGTTATATCCAGTATTTCATTTGTGGTTACAACGTTTTATAAATATCTGATGATGGGAGAGATGCACACTCCCGAAACATTGATATCTAATCATCTTTTCACCTGGCTGGCTGCCCGAGAAGAAAGTGAGCATATTCGTCGCCAGGAAAGCTTCAGGTCTTATTTTAAGGAGTCAGTATATTTTCTTATGCCTCTTAATAATTTGCTGTTTCCTCGTACAGAGAATAAACTAAGGTAAGTACTATGGGCAGGGACTTTGGCACCTCAGCTATGTGACTTAGGTGTTTTAAGAGAGTATGTAATATTCTCAGACAGAATTAGATATGTAGCTGTTCAGCTGTTTTCTAAATTTGCATTAACAATGTGGTATGTTGTTGATGTTCTTAACTGTATGTACTGAAAATGTTTGTTTCAGGTACTTGAAATTCCTATAGTTAATGAAATACCTGAAGAAGGTGACTGTTCTCCAGAGTACGAATATCCACCGAGGTCGAACCTCAGCATGGCTTCTAAATCAGATTCAGGAGAAGGTGACTCAAAAAAGGTACAGATTCAAAGCTTCACTTATTACTGCTTTAGATATCACATAGCTTCAGCTAGTTACATTTCTAAAAACCTCCTAAACTTATATTTAATCAAAAACTATAGGTTGCTTAATCTGAAATTAAATGTGGTTAAATAAAATTATGTTCAGTATTTTTTGTGATGCATAAACCTAGTTGTTGAAATATGATATCCAGGTCACAATAAATGTGTTTGATTCTTTACAATACATAAAATTTGTGTAAAGGTTATACAGATTTAATATTGTGACTTTGTGGGTTCGTAGAATTAAAAGTCTAATTTGCAGAAACTCAAAATCTTCCTTATTTCCATAGAAATACAGTTTGGTCAACCCTTACTATAGCAGAATTATATAACATACACAAATATAATCTGCAAGGTCGTTAATCACAAACAAAAGAGTTCACTTTCAAAACACAGCTGTATGCATACGATTATCAAGTTCCATTTCAACTCCCTCTCCTGGCGAGTCCGGCTTCCTTATACAATACAATACTTTATTTGTCACATTACACTTACATAGTTAAGCAGGTGCTCGTAAATTAGTGACTCGTCAAAATATTAAACCTAAACTTTAAGATCAGAAATAAGTCTACAATATTTACAATACAATATGTTACAAAGTATAATAAAGCAAGGAAATATTAATTATGTACAATATCTAGAGTATATAGTTTTCCTAAAGTTGAACAGACACTAAGATCACAGTGCATCATCCATGTATTCCTGAATTGAATAGTATGCTTTGTTGGTGAATAAACTTATGACTGTTTTCTTAAAAAGATTTTGGTTTTGGATTTCCCTAACTGTTTGTGGCAATTTATTATATATTTTATCTCCGCGCTGCACTGTCTGTCTCTTTGTTTGCGTCAGCCACACCTCCTCGCCACAATACGGTCAGCGACAATATTATAATATAAGGCTCATTAGAAATGCAATGAACATTTGAAAAGAGCTAATTTAATGAAGAAAATATTTTGGATATCAATTTTTTATAAGGTCAGTGCAAAGGCTAGTATTTTTTCACAAGTAACCTGTTGATGTGTGGAACAAGTAGCTTGTTGGAAGTCACTGAGTGCAGTCTATTCTCAAGATGATCGTAATAAGAGTTCATGTGCTACACTTAACATATTTCACTCCCACTTAATTGAATCAATGTAGGAGTCAAAATATATTAAGCCAAATTTTGAAGAAAAAAAGAAGTTAAAATATTTTCAGCATTATGAAGTACTTGTATCATTAATTCGAGCTTTTCCTTGTGCTGCGTACACAGAAGAATGGCATTAAGTCATTGACTTGTTAACTATCACCACCATATTCTTGCAGTATGTTGCCTTTACTGCCAAATTTTGATTATTGCATGTTTCACATTTATTGTGTTGAAGTGAAAGGTTTCATCATGTTTGCCTAAGAGGAAAACAAATGAATCTTCTCACAAGAATAATTTAATAAAATAAGCCATCAGTAAAGTAACTTTAGTTGTTAAAATTCTTTACTCTGCTCTCTTAAAAGGTTTACAAGAATAAAGTTCCCATAAATTTTAGAAAGTTACTGGACATTGCAAAGTTAATAAAATATGTTCCACAGAATGTGATTTTGAAATGGTTAACAGCAATTCAATGCCATAGCCGGGATTTGAACCACGGATCTTCTGGCCTCCATCTGGTTGTTCTTAACAATTGAGCTACCATGGCAACGTGCCAGTTGACATTAAATTGTCCAACTGACTTGTATTTTTTCCCAGTAAACCAATAAGGGTTCATATATACAATGAGATGTATATCTCATGACAGACAACCAGTCGAGAGCCGGCTGATGATAGAGGCAAAGCCTCAGAAACATGTTCCGGAAAAATGTAAAAGTAAGTGTTGTTTAGTGTCTTTAATCGACTCTCTTTAAAGTTAATCACACATATATCTCTATGCCGTAAGTACTTAAATCCCAGGTTTCATTGTTAAACCACTATTAGGCTAATTGATGCTGGCATGTTGGGCATGGTAGCTCAAAGGTTTAAGCACAAGGCCAGGAAATCATGTTTCAAATCCTGGCTATGACATTGAATTTTTCACTCTCACTCTACCATCCAATTCTTAGCCTACATACGGTTAATGTGGAAGAACGATTAATTTCCATCAATTGGTCAACGAAAGTTTATCTATATAAAATGTGCTACAAGGTACAAGTATTTTGCCCTCTTTGTCTATTTTAGTCCATAGAGTTTAAATACTATTAGGTAAAGGGAATATCTTTTGTAAGTTACACTGTACTTAATGAACTAGGTTTTACACAAATTTGACTAAAGCAACCATATTAAAAATGTAACTATCAATAAAGGTTTAAATTAAGTTATGATCAAGAAGCTGAAAAGCATTATGTCACTATTAAGAAAAGTACAGCAAGGCCACAACTATGTGTATGGGGGCTCCACATGCTACAATGCCTTCAAACCATGCATACACACAATGTGGCCTTGCTGTAAAATGAAAATACTGAAGCATCTATATTATTTTTTTGCCTTCTCCTTAAAATTTAAAAATGCCTTTCAGCTCCAACTGGTTGATATGACAGGGGGGCTTACATATGAAAGAAAATGTACTCTTTAAATGGTAAAGACCCAGACGAAACTTGTGTGTGCAAGCTATGTAGTGAACGATGCAATTGATACCATGTAATGCATATTGTGACTTTGTGGGTTCGTAGAGTTAAAAGTGCAATTTGCAGAAATTCAAAATGTTCTTTATTTCCGTAGAAATACACTCTGGTCAATCCTTACATATGAATTACGTCACATACACAATTACAATCTACCAAGGTCGTTGACCACAGCAAAGAGCTCACTTTTCAAAACACACAATTACAACTTTTGTTACGACTCTGTTTACAACTACTCACTGGCATGTTGCGATCTCTTATATATACCTGCATTGATAATTCTAGACTTCTGTAACAAATAAGGAACCAAATGTTCTCTATCAATCAAGATGTCACTAGAATGTTCCATTTATCTAACTTTATTTGTTTCGGCAGACCTTTATCTCTGTGCTATCTTTATCAGTTCCTTTGTGTGCACAAGCGACGCTATCGCGATAATAGGTTTGCGACAATATAAAAACCGGGGTTTGTCCATCATGAACTTTTGAAAAAGTGAGAGATGACAGTACACATGATAACACAAGTTTAACGTTGTGCACAATTTTTGCGATATATCTTTATTAATTAAATGCTAAAGAGTAAAAATGCGTTATACATCTTACAACTCTCTATTCTATTCTTAACTTGGACCAAACAAATTAACAAAAGTAGTGGTTATTAATTTTAAATGAACTATGTAATCAGAATAGTTGGTTAATAAACTTTCATGAACAACATCTTTTTAATAACTTGCATGATCTTTGTTTCAGTCTTCGCTAGAGAGCACAACTCCCTTACGGGTGCGTACAGGACAACAGAAGAAACCTCCAGGATTTCAAGCTTATCTTGTATGTTTAACTCCATATAACAATGGTGATCCTCCAGCCCAGATCACTTCACTTACTCTCAATTCTTCCTATGGCCTGTAAGTAATTCCTTATTTTGTACTTTTACTTTCCTAGAATAAAAAAAAAATGTTAGATGGTCATTTCATCTCTGTACTTATTGGTAATTATTATAAAGAAAGGTATATAATTCATTAGAACTCACTAGTCAGCTATTAGTCAGCTCACCTGACTTAAAACTTGCAACAGTAATTACATGTGTGGAGATGTTGCAAATGATGTTCTCGCAGCACTACGTTGGGGAGCCATATGTAGCCGAGATATTTTCCTGGTTCCTGGTTGGGATGATCCTATGTTGCTGAAGTCTGATGGCGAAAATGTTGGAATGATGGTATCCTCCTAAATCTGAATATTTTATCCAGATTTGTTGCTTGGTCCTCAGCGCTGCTCCAGTCGGTGCATAAGAACTCTGTAAACTCAGGTGTGGTCGTGAGCAAAGGAGTTAATTTCTTTTTAAATAGATTTCGAAATAAATAACTGTTAATTAATTCCAAACTTTTAAATTCTTTAAACCATTTTTCATACATAACTTTACACAAGAATTGTATTGCTTTGTTACAATTTTTTGGAAATCAATTGTGTGTTCGTTCCCTTCAACGTTCTCAAGTCTCAAAAGATGCTATCTATGCTAGCAGCTTATGTATGTATGTATTTATTTACTGCAATTGGGTACTACCCGGTGGCAGAGTTAAGAATACAGATCAAATTACAAATACTAGATTTACAACAATAACACAATAAACAATACAAACATGATATTATTTTAACTTTAGTCACTTAAAACATATCTAATTAATTCTCTATTTACATATTATATAACATTATAATTCTATAAACCATCTAGATTTTTTTCTAAATTTCTTCATCGACAGGGGACAGCCCTGAAAGACTGCTACAGGCAATTCATTCCATTCTTCAATGGTTCTATTAACAAAAGAAAATTTTCCTACGTCGGTTCTGTATCTTCTACCCTTAATTTTATACCTATGATCGTTTCGTCCATAATAATCCGGATTATCTAACCTTACACTAACGTCCAACCATGCCTTTACACCAGCATTAGCTTTGAATAATGCTACCAATCTATGTTTTTTACGCCTAATTCTTAATTCCTCCCATTTAGTCTCATCTCCTTTTATAGGCCCAAAATACTTGCCTCTTTTTATGAATTTTATTGCCCTCTTCTGTATTTTTTCTAATGGATCGATTTGGTTAGCTCTATACGGGTCCCAGCATGCTACTCCATATTCCATAACCGGCCGCACTAAGGCCTTGTAGGCAATTTCCCTGGACCTAGCGCTCCCCTTTTTCAATATTCTCATTACGAAATGTAATGCCTTCCACGCATTCCTAGATGTGGAATTTACTTGTTCGTCCCATCCAGCATTACTTGCCAGGTACACTCCCAAGTATTTGCAGCTGTCCACCTGTGGAATTTGCACCCCTCCCATGTGATAGTTAACAATAATTTTGCCCTTAGTTCTACTAAAAACAATGGACTTACTTTTCTTGGCATTAATTGACATTTTGTTAGCCGCAGCCCAATTACAGATTTCATTTAAATCATCCTGAAGAGCGGTTTCATTCACTGTATTCCGAATTTTATTATAAATGATACAAGATTATTGATTTTTCTCCTTTCATTGCTATAACTACCAACTTCTTTCTCACTGGTCCACATCAATTATAACAACCAATACCAACACATTGCATCATATCATGTCCCACTGAATTTCACACTTTCATTTCTTACGCATATTAACTTTTCCTTACTAATCTTTAAAGTATTATTAAACACATTTAAATATTTTCAATTTTTGAGGCCTAAACTAATACAACTGTTACAAACTAGCTAGTTTTAAATGTCTTAAAAAAAGAGTATGAAAAGCATATGTCAAATTTATACAGTTTTGCTATTACAAATTAATTGCAAATAATGAAACTATAATTTAATTTTGTTTGCAAAAGTATGTCATGGTTTCGCATCATCATTGACAGATTTAAAATGCACATGAGAGAATCAACTTCTTACTTGCTTAATACATGAAAAACAGAAGCTGACAACAGTGAAGCAACAAATACTACATAAAATATAATTATTTGTCACATACTTCACTTATCTTTTTAAGAAAATTGATGAAATTTGTACAGAACTCAAGAGACTAGTTTCACAAATAAATAATTTGCATCTTCACTCACTCTGTTTTTTATTCCATGATCACAGTTACTGCCATTAGGTGTCATATTATTTTTGTATTTATTACCAAACTAAAACAAACTTAAAGACACAATCGATTGGCAGTATTTCCAAATTCATTATGCGATTTCTACTTTTTAAAATAAGTATTTTCTCCCAAATCATTGAAATAGTTGTTTTTGCTTAAGCTCCAAACATAATTATTGTTTATTTGTGTTTTAAAGTTACGTAAGAAGTTTAAAACTGTTAGAAAGTGTTAAAATAGTTTATGTTGGGAATGTGGAAAACAGTAAGTGGAAGAGATACGAAGTTAGGCTATGTTGTTAAGATGACAAAAATAGTCTTTCTATTATGTAAGCTCCGTGGAAAAGATAAGACATGTTTTATGTATTAGTGAACATTTAAAATGTGATCATATTGTTATATTTAGTGGAAAAGAAATTAAAATATTCTGGATGAAGAATAAAATTAATGATTATTTCTTAAATTCCTTCATGAAATTCATTTAATTTGGAGACCACGACTCTGAACTAAATCTCATACACTGACTGAGAACTAAACAAAATTAAATAAACTTAAAAAGATAAAAGTCAACTAATGCAACCAGACTTTTAAGATTGATCAGCAACCTGAGCAAATAATACAAAGTCCATATAACAAAATTCAAAAAATTATTGAAAACTATAATTTGTTTTCGACTCTCAGATTAAAATTTTGGAGTAACTTTCTTTTGTGTGACGCGAGAATATTTTCTAAGTTCAAGGTGCAGGTATACTCATGCGCAAGCAGACAACCTGCAGGTTCTCACATTGCAGCCAACATGAGAGAGATGTGTAACGCTTGTAGCCAACCTCTGTAAAAATGCATCAGACGTCTGTCCAACTCCGGTGCAGAAAATGATATGTGGATGCAATTAGTGCAGATCAGTTTTGTAAAATACTGACCATGTTTTATTGCTTTAAAAAAGTAGGCTTGCTGTCCAGCAGAAGTACCTATTGTACTGTTCAAATGAAGGCTGTTCTTTCTGTGCATTCTTCAAATAATTAAGATTCATTCAGTATTGAAAATCATGAAATGGCTTGACAGATCAGTAAAATGGATTTGTCCTTTTATTTTAATAATGAGGAGGCCTGCCTTCAATTATTATTTGACGAGGGTCTTCTGAGGACACAGATGTTGTGTTCCAAGGGACTACTGTGTGTATTTAGTGTAACTGTTGGCTAGGTAGTGTAATTTAGGTACTTTGTAGTTAGTGTAATATAGGGACAAATAAGACTGTTGGCAGCATTATGTTTAGTGGAGAAACCAGGATAGTTTGGTTGCACTGAATTCTTCATAGTTACATATGCAGTAAATAAATAAATAAATAACAAAGTTATGACTTTAGTAACATTAAAAGAATGCCCTCCAGCACGAAATTGCACTAAAAAGTAAAGAAATCATATTAAACATCATATATAGAAGACATTTACCAAATGAGCTGCTAGGATTGCGACAAGATATACTTTGGAAAGACCAAAAGGAATCTAGGAACAAGAATGAAAGAACGCTTCAGAAATATTAAATTCAAACATGGACAAGTCGGCCGAAGCTCATCACTTTTGGTCTGAGAATCACAACATAAAACAAGAAATAGAATTGATCAAACAGGCAAAGAAACCTCTAGAACTGCAGATGTGGGAAAACATATTTATTACGAAGAAACAGGACCTTCTGATGAATTTTGAAATTCCCACTGTAGATGACGTCATCAAACTTACCAGAACATTAAATTGCAGCATTACACCAAGCCAAATGCAGACACTGGATGCACCATCAGTCAACCACAGAACTGAGGATAGGGAAGAAGTTCCCAGAAACAAGTCTTCATTAAAAAATGTGTTAATGGAGAAAAGTATACACAAGATTGACTCATTTGCCTAATTTAAACATCATAGTTGTATTATAAGTGCGAAGGACTTAGAAAATATTGCCATGTCACATATTAGAAAGAAGAGCCAAAACTTTTACTACATTCTTGAGAATTTCATTACAAATGTCATCCCAACAAAGAATTCTTCTTCAAATGGTATAACAACATGGTGCAGAATAAAATTCAACACATTTCTTCATCACCATTTAATCCATCAGATCATTTAATTGCCTTAATAATTTAACTTGTGAATTTATTTCAGTTTTATTCATTTAACCATGAAATAAATCCAGAAGTAAATCTACTGTCACTTTTGAGCACACTTAAAAACAATGCATGACCTTGATATCAGTCAACTAAGCTAATCAGACCAACCAGAGCTCTCGTGGCAATGTAATGATGTTATTGCTGTAGTGGGTGAAGATTGTTTTTTGCTAAAACTGTTATTACAACAGCACTTACACAATATTACTCTGAAACACTTGTCTCATAATATATGAGCCACTCTTGCTGTAATTCATAAACCAGTTTTTATGTCGCTTTCTCCGGTGCCTTAACCCAATCAGTTCGAATAGCCATGGTTGCGGCCATTAAAGCTATCCATTCAGAGCTGAACTTGTGAGTTTGAATCTCGGCAACTGCAGTTAAATGTGCCTGCGGTAAAGGACAGGGAGGGCCCACGTAAAATAATGGGCGTGATGGCACGCATGGATGTTGATGGGGTATTATTATTGGATTTTTCTTTATTATATTAAAAAACAAGCTACAACATAGTTGTAAAAGTATAATATTTACAATTCAAAAGGCTCAAAATGTGTGTAACTGATAAAACCAGTACAATATTATAATTAAAAAAACTGCACTAAAACATTTCTCAAGTTGAATACAGCCTAATGTTGCCATACGGTTGCACCATATATTAAAGGCTTAAAAGAAAACACCTGAAATTTAACCAGGAGAATTAGTGCATCTTAACAATAACTGTGAATGTGTTACAGGATGGCTTATGGTACAGAGGTGGGAATAGTGATTGTAGATTTTGTTCAGAAAATATGTTTGTTGAACATGAGCTCACCTGACTTATATGGCTCTGCTGATCCTTATCAGAGAGTCCCAAGGTCACCAAAAAGGAATCAAGGTGAAAATTCCTCTCGTGATCTTGAGGAGAGATGTCGCTCTCCAAGCACAGACCAGGTATGTACCCATGAAGACGTAGTAAACCTAACATCACATTATCAATATCTCAAAATAAATCATCCAAATGAACAGAACATTGAATATTAATAACTTTCTTTCAGCGTAAAATAAATGCTCCTCTAATAAAACTGTTTGAAATGAACTTCTGTATTATAAATATATTGTTTCCAGCCCAAGTGACTGAAGAATTTGGTATATATGATTAATTGCAAAACACTATGGTTTTTGCTGAGCAAAGGATCTTATAAAATTAAAGGAACATTTATTTGTCAAATTGTATATGTGTACATACAAGTTTTTAATAATGCTCTTTTCTTTCAGCTTAAATTCATTTTATATATAATTCAAATAAAATAAATGTGTTTACTAATCATAATAAGTAAATGTGCCTTTAAATTTCTACTGGCAAAAAGCAGAAACTTGTAATTTTTATGAGGATGATCAGATACGTATATTTTGACAGTATAAAAATGTCAAAGTAAATAGAAATAAAGGCATATGAATGCCAGCTATTTTATTCATTGCAATAATGGCTTCCAGTGGCACTTCAAATCTTGATTATGAATAATGTCATTTGTTTTATAAATTAACTAACACAAACTGTAACTGAACTTGCATTATTGTGTTAACTGCATAGATTCCAGTCTGTGTCAAGAGTTAGGAAGGATTTTGGCTGAATGTACATACGTATTAGATGAATGAGCATGAAAATCAGGCGGATATGGCTGTTGCAGTGGGGTTCCTATTATTTCAGACATAGCATCCTCAAATGCTCTCTCTGCTGAAAGGCAGACAAAACAAGTTCAGGCAAAAGATTTGGTACCAGGGAAGAAACAGTTCTCTCCTTAAAGCACTTCACGATATGCAGCACATTACCACCAACCGTCATTCAGCCCTAAAGATGATAAAAGATGGATTGAAAAGTTTGTGATAGTATAATGGGTGGAAGAGTAGTTATTACATTAAACATTAAACCACCTATAGACCTCATTATTTGGAACATATTTGTGAGTTCCATTTTTTTATGTCAATTCCTGCAAAGATATTTTAATTTTTCAAGAACATAAAAACTGCCATGCTGGCAACATTGCGCGACTTGCTTCCCCATGTCAATTTTCCTTTAAAAATCAGTTGGACACCACATGAAATGTTTCTCTTCATAGTAGTATGTCACCTGAACGTAAAGAAACAAAACATTTAATATTCTTAATGAGTATGAAGCATAAAATTAATGCAACTTTGAGTCGAACTATACTCCATGCTCCATATATGGCTAGTGTTTACCTAGAATGTATTTCATTAGGACCTTTCTAACATCCTCAAAATTCAACAGTCGACATTAAGTGAGGATGTTAGGAAGGTCATAATGAAACTCGACAGCACTTTGAAGAGAACCCCAACTTCAAGTTCATCAAGATATCAACGGAGTATCACCTCTAAAGAGTTTATCAAATCAAAATTGAACAGTCAACATTAGCTGAGGATGTTAGGAAGGTTCTAATGAAATGTGTTCTATGTAAGCGCTAGCAATATATAGAGCATCAAGTACTAGTTCAACTCAAAATTATATTGATTTTGTATTTAATTGTATCAGTCTTATTCATTAAGAATAGTATAGATTTTAATTAAAACTGTTAGACCCATTTTTGAAAGAACAAAAAGTTTTTAAAGATTCCAGCATTTCATTTTTTTCCACACACACACAGTGACAAAACTTAACTGGGAACTTACACCAAAGCCCTGAGGATAAAATATAAAGGTGCAATGTTACGTACCTTTACTATCCTATGCAGCACCAGTTTGAATATGCGCACTAAACAGGAAACATAATTGTGTCAAGCACATTAGAGTACCAAGGCTAGCGAATATCAAAATAGCTAAAGCTTTTCGAACCACATCCACAGAAGCACTCTTCTTAGTAACAGGACTGACGCCTATTATTCTGAAAATCCAAGAGATTGCCCAGGAGTATAAACAAACAAGACAGAACACAGACTGGGATGTTACAAGAAATGTCCACATACATCAGATATATCAGCAATAAAAGAAAAAAATGTAAATGCAAACTACAACATTGAAGTTTACACTACGGAAGCAAAACAGATCAAGGGGTAGGTTCTGGAGTGGTAACCTACAAGAACAAAAATTAACTAAACAATTACAAACTAAACCAAAACTGCTCAAATAACCAAGCAAAACAACTTGCTATCTTAAAGGTACTTGAAGCAATAGATAATATGGGAATAGCACAAGCTAACTTGAAAACAGCGGCAAAATTACACTGCAGTCATTACATAATACCAAAATTCATAACCAACTGATAAAAGCTATAAGAGACAAACAAAGAGAATTAAATAAAAAAGAATTGATAGTAGGGTTAGGAAAGGTAAAAGTCCACATAGGAATAGAAGGAAACAAAATTGCAGATAAGCTTGCAAAACAAACAACAAATGATAGCATAGAAAGGTGTAACAGAATCCCAAAAGGTGCCATTAGGAAAAAAATATTAGAAGAGACACTCAAAAAATGGAAAGAGAATGGTGAAACACATCAAAAGGACAAGAAACAAAACAGTATTTTCCCATTCTTCTTTTTATTCTATATAGTATTTTCCCATACTGGCAAAACAACTAAAACGAAGAATTAACCTAACAATAAACCTCACTGCCATAGGACATGGAACTGAAAGCCTATTGCAACAGATTTCATATAATTGATGATGCTACGTGCAACTGAGCAGAGGAGACGAAACGAGAGGTAACATCCTGTATGACTGCATCAAATGGAAGGACCAAAGGAAAAAACAAAGGATGCAAATAAGCAAGAAAGGAGGGAAGTGGCCAGTACATAAACCAGCACTTGTGGGACAGTATCTAAAGGACTTCAGTGAATATATCAATCAATCTGGAAGTGCAGAATAAGTATAACAGAAGTGTAAATAAGTGAATTAATTTTAGAAGATTCAATGATTATGTGAACACAATCATTCTGAAAAACGCATAAAAGATTTAAGACTTCAGCCAATATGAACAACTAATTCAGAAACAAAGTAAACCATGACATGTAACATTACTAATGTAATGGATCATGTGGATGAATAAAGAATTATTTAAAAAACACACACACATATGCACCCCCTTTTTCTAAAAACACAATTTTTATTAGGGTAGTCTCAAAACAATCTCAACATCAGATTTTTGGTTGAAATACAGTATTTTCTCTTGCCTACTGCAGATAGGAAATAGAGAAAGTAAAACTTGCAAACACAAAAACTGTTACAAAAACTGCCAAGGAAAACTGCAGTGGCCCTGTTTAGAATGAAAACTGGGCATGATTATCTTGCAGAACACCTTTATAAAATACACTGCATATCTACATCCAGGTGCACTATCTGCAAAGAGGATGTCATTATCAACAAACATCATTTGGACAAAAGCAAAGGTCTCGAAAGTGAAAACCTACAGACTGTATCAACTATATTAAGTAGATCTTCCGGGCTTGTGGGCCGTGGTCGAGTTGGTTTAACTTCCTCCGAAGTTTTGCCGTAAACTGCGTCCAGCATCTTCAGGGTGATCAGACTAGTGAACTTCTGAGTCCAAAGACTTGGTCAAAGACTGAGGCAAAACATCGGAGGAAGTTAAACCAACTCAACCACAGCCCACAAGCCCAGAAGATCTACTTAATATAGTTGACAATGCCTGCCGTGAAAGCCTCAGCACTTATGCTACAGACTTTATATTGGGAAGCTAGGGGAAAAATGATGCGAATCAACTAATCGCCAGTGCCATTAGTGAACAACAAGAACAAAACTTGCAAAGATGCTCTTAAATTAAACACTGGAACCTCTTCCTACAAGCAACTACCTTGTAATTTAGCTGTTCTTGACCGTTTCCAGCCAACACTTTCAGTTTTTAAAATCTGAGTCAAATTCCATTGTGTTTGAATTTTAGAAGGTGCATAGGTAGTGAGCTCTTGCTTGTAAAATTCAGTAATCTGATGCTATGATTTCTTTCATGGTGATAGTTAAAACGTTGCGACTTCCGCATCTATGGAAATAATCATTTCTTCCAAACTAGCCATGTGTAGGCTAAGGATGAGTAGAGCCAGACTGAAAAATTCAATGCCATATCTGGAATTTGAACCACGGATCTCCCGGTCTCCATCCCATTGCTCTAACCCACTGAATTACTATGGCCAGCATGCTGACATGACATTGAATTCTCCAACTGACTCATATGTTTCCTGGTAGACCACTAGAGGTTCTCATATACAAAGACACACACACCTTTTGTGGCGACTTACTATGCTGTATGTACTTACACAGTGGTTTAACTATGAAGCCTGGGACTTAAGTACTTGCAGCATAGTAAGTCGCCACAAATGGTGCGTATCTCATAGCATATGAGAACCCCTAGTGGTCTACCGGGAAACATATGAGTCAGTTGGAGAATTTAATGTCATGTCGACATGTTGGTCATAGTAGCTATGAAGCCTGGGACTTAAGTGCTTACAGCATAGTAAGTCGCCACAAAAGGTGTGTGTGTCGTTGTATATGAGAACCTCTAGTGGTCTACCGGGAAACATACGAGTCAGTTGGAGAATTTAATGTCATGTCAGTATGTTGGCCATAGTTACTCAGTGGGTTAGAGCAACCGGATGGAGACCGGGAGATCCATGGTTCAAATCCCGGTCATAGCATTGAATTTTTAAGTCTGGCTCTACCCTTCCCCATTTATGTTACAACCGCTTGGGTTTTGTATTGCAATTAGCAACTGTTGAAATAAAAATTATCTAAGTGCTGCTTTTTGCCATTAAACCACAAGAATAAAAGGATATATATTTCATATATTTTTAATATATCACTAATAATCAAGTAAGACTTTAAAAAATAGATAAAACAGTCAAGCTTTACATTAATATAAATATAATTAAATCCATTATAAAATTTAATGTATTAAACTCTTTCAGTAATTGTTTTACCTTATGGTTGAAATAATGTAATAAACAGGCATAACTTCTTATTTCTTATTTTAAATATTTAAAACACTTCTAAAATAATTTATAAAACTGGATAATATAGTGTATAACAGAATGTAAATGTCGTCAATATTGATCAAGAACGTTGAAGTAACATTAAATGTGTTTCCTTAGTATTTTAGAAGCATTTTATGAGACTGGCATTTGTGCTGTGGCTCTTCTGAAGTTCAAACTTTTACCAAAATATCTTTTACATTTGCTGTGGTAAGTATAGTCAATGCAATTCAAATAATTTAACCTTTTTGCATGCAGCATTATACCTATAAACATTTGTTTTGCTGCTGCTTGTTGATTGTTCCGTCAGCCATTGAAAATATGCAGGAAAGAAGTTGTATAATTACATAAGACATAATTTGTTAAATTAGATATCATTATGAAGGAAGATTAAAAATTTATAATGTTATAAATGTGAGAACTGCAACTGATTCTGAGCCCATGTTATGTTTTATGCAACAGCAAATACTGTCCAGACAAAAATATTAAAATATACCTATGAGGGTGGTTTGATATGTCTGGTAAAAAAGGCAAGAAATATCTATCAAAACCAACTCACCTTAATCGTAAAAACTGTTTGTAGTTGGCTTATTGACACTCGTCACTTCCTTTTCTTATATTATTGAGGGACTAGTTTCAAAGGTCATTGCCTCCATTTTCAACCTCTCTCCAACTAGCATCTGTTGTTGTCTGCTCTCCTCTCTCTGGTGGTGGAACTATGAACTTTCTTTGTCGTCAGAGAGAGGAGAGCAGACGACAACAGATGCTAGTTGGAGAGAGGTTGAAAATGGAGGCAATGGCCTTTGAAACTAGTCCTTCAATAATATAAAAAAGGCAAGTGACGAATGTCAATAAATCAACTACAAATAGTTTTTACGATTAAGTTTGACATCACTGTTACTAAATTCCTCCAAACACACTAACTCACCTTACTTCTCAACCGTCTTCTTTGAGGAATATACACTTTGTTCAGCAATCGTCCAGCTTTTTCGGCCCATCCAAAAAACAAATTCTGTCAAACTCCACAAAATACTTGTCTGCAATTATCACTTTGTCATTTGATGGAAATATCTTCCCAGAAAGCCAAAGGAAAAAGTTACCGGGGCTAAATTTGGAGAATCCATTTCAAAGCTTAATTCATGCACTTTTACTGTTATCATTTATATATGGGATGTTGTATTATTCTGGCAAAAGAGTATGTTTTGTGTGTTAACCTTGGTATTTTTTCAGTTAATGCAAGTTTCAAACTATCCAACAGCAATGCGTAGTAGGGGTCAGTTATGGTTCTGCCTTTTTCTCAAGTAATCTATGAGAATTATTCCTTGGGAATCCCAAAAAAACAGCTGACAAAATAGTTAAAATAAAAGTGAATCGAGAAGATATTGACACATTGCTTCACTAACACTATTTTTCTAAGGACATGTTCCAAGAGCTGTTGCTCCTATCTTCAGCTGAGTCTCGACTAGTGTAGATTGTTGTGGTTTCCTTTTTCTCTGTATCGTCGATAGATGACATGATATATTTGTCAAAGATGTCCGGTAGTGAAGTTTCGAAGTTCATAATTCTGTGACGATTTTTATTAATGAAGAGTTTTTTCCATATGGAAAGATCTGGGGATGATTAATATGTTTTATTAAAGTTGTCTCCAAATTAATGTCATGTTTGGTATTCAAAAAATGAAAAGCTATTGCTGATTTTTCTACTTCACCGTTTTTAATGTGTAGCAATTCTTTCAATGTTTATACTTTGACAAAACATATTTGCCTTCTTTGGTACACTTTCACCAGTCTTCATATAAGTATCGCCAAACAATTTGGCATCTGGAGTTTTCAAATTGCAAACTAAGAAGCGAGTCGCTTACTCTTTTGTGTTACTTTCACCTCTCACCATGGCTCCTGGTTCTGCTGCAGCAGTAGGTAGGTAAACTTAATGTGTGCAAAAAGTTGGTCCTCTAATATTGCTACACACCAAGCTATATTACTATCAGTTATAGTATATCACTGCATTCTTCTAAATGCTCTACGCCCAACATTCCATCAGCATTATCACGAACAATAAACAGACACACATAAAACATTTCTCTTAACTTCTAAATGAAAACTTCTGTAAAACAAACATGTACAAGTTTTGCTATTTGCGAGTATCCTCACTGGCAGTGTAGGTTAACTAATGACCTGTTTCTGGTGCTTAAAGAGGGGGAGAGGCATGAGGTCCAACACAATATTCACAACCCTTGCTGGTGTAGGCTTATCTACTAGTTCCAAAGAATTTTTCACATTCTAAATTGTTTGGCAACAATTATACAGTGTTTTGACTCCATTTTAACTCTGGTGAATGATGTATCCAGGCTTCATCAATAGTCCCAAATCAGTGGGAAAAAGTATTGTGGATTGCAATTAAACATCACCAGATTGTATTGAAATGTGATGGATGTGCTTTTGGTGTACTGTAACTGTCTGATCTTGTAGGCTGTGATAAAGTAGAAGTTGATGCGGCAATCAGTGAGTACAATCCTGGTTCAGGAAAGGGCATTGAGCGTCGTTGGTTTGGGTAAGAGGTGTTCGAGATCAGGATCCTTTTGATGTAGGATGCAATCCTGTAAAAGCAGATTATGTTCTGGACTAGCGGGTTCTTCTCTGTTGTAATTAAGGGTGAGCATAAGTATGCTCTGTCTCAGGGTCCAGCGTTTAAGTTGAAATATACAATGCTTCCTTGTTGATTTCTCTCACCAGTTTATTGATACAACATTTATATTATAAGATCGCTCCCTATCACACTTATTCGCCACTCGTCGGTATCACGCTTTTATTCAAGCTACCCTCGTTCCACTTTCCCGCACCTACTTGTAAGTTTTTCTCTACACAGTCCCGTCACTTTACGCATTCACCCACCAAAATGCCCCAAGTTGAAGTATCGTTACTTTCCTCGCCTTTTCGCACCCTCACTGAATGCAGGCTTATCTATCTCCACCTCTTTTCTAGTTCATGACTGTTTCGCCCGTATCACATGATGTATAGTAATTTTAATTGGAGGTTTGTTTTCCTTATATTTAACCTAATTAGTCGTTCACCCCCTCATATCTATGCAGCAGTTCAGATTACCTCCACTGGGGTATGACCCTGGAGGTCATGGCAGGATACATTCTGACTTTTTCTCACGTTTCTCGACCCTCTTGCATTCCTTAGGGGAACTTTGCCCTCTTGTCTGCCTGGTCCCCTTTCTCATGCATGACACATTCCTTAATTTATATAGTTTTATTCTCCCTCACTTGCTTATAGCATCAGAAACCTAGGTTTCTGCTTCAAAGCTCTCCTGTCAGATGTTCTGTCTGAAGCTGTGTCAAACATCTTCAGTGGCATGGCCGTAGTCCTCTCTTGTATACCTCAGCAACAACTGAAGTTTCAGCGACAGCTTAGGATGAAACATCTGGAAGGAGAGCTTCCACTGGAACATGGCCTACAAACCCAGATAATCATTTTCTATGTAACTGTCATTTAGTTGAGAAGCATTAAGCTAGAACATGTGGCTCAGAATTACACACAGTTTCAGACAGTGACATTTCATAGTCAGCCTGACTCCAAAATAATTCACAGAAAAATTATACTAATAAAATAATGAGTGTGGAAATGAGTATTGAAGAAGACCTACTTTCTCCAAATACTGTCCCATTTAGGCATAAGATTATCATGAAGGCTTGATGAACTAGTGAAGGAAGACACAAAAATAACAACAACAAAAATACTCTTGAACATTAAATCCACAAATCCTCATAAGAATTAATTCAAAAGTTGGATGAAACAAATGGAAAGGCACAAAATGTGATAAGCAATTAGAAATACTGCTCCATAAGTTTAAACCTAAATTTTAAAGAATAACAAAATGTAAGAAATATTATAATTACAACTATATTCTGAAGCATATAATATGATTCTATCATCCGCCTGAACTATATGCTTCCATTTTACCAGAATATATCATGAAATAAGTGATAGTCAACAGGAAACAGTCTTCACCGGTATGAAAGATGGCTCAGACTGCAGCATCTATGGATTGCATTCAGGAAGAAACAAACAGCATTGGCGACATAATCTCTCAGAACACTGATGTGACAATATTAAGAGTAAATTGTTATCACATTTACTATATTTATAAAGTCATTTCAAAACGAATGCTATTATTATTTCCAAACTTACTTTCTCAGTTGTGAATACATTAATTATTATAACAGAATCACAGTTGCTGTGTCTCACAGTGTGACAAACCTAGCATGATCTGCAGACCCTCTGTTAGAAAATGTTATAAGTTATAAATACATCTCTGTTTCTAATATTTCTACTTAAGCGCAATGTACTTGATAAGTTTGCTTTTCTAACAATGTATCTGACATCTACCATGCGTCCATAAAGTCATGGTGCATGTTGGATCGGTCACAGGAAAGCAACAAAACAAGATAGTCTATCTGTATATACCTACATTAAGATAATTTCTCAGTATTAGAGGTATGCAAACCCTTCATAGATAAATGCTTTATTGCGACATACACTTACAATATAATGGAGACCATGCTTCATAAATAGATGACTTGTCAATGCATAAGACAAATACAAATGATATAGTATTGTAATTGTTAACTACAAGATTTATTATGAGATATTACAAAAGGACAGAGTTTTACATAAAGACATATTTTTATTTAATAAATATTTTGCACAGTTTAGTTATTGTTACATATTTTATGCATTTTACCATATTTTATGCATAGTTCATGCATTTTGTGTGTGGCAAATAACATAATTATGTTTATGAAAAGAGAAGTGTTCTTATCCTTTAACCTTAGATTAGATTACATGTTGTCAACAGCTCGCTACAATATAAACATATACAGGAAACTTGCAGGAAAGAGATTTTGATGTCAGAGTATTGTGCAGTGCACTTGAACGCAACATGACTAGTATAGGTTGCATGTTCTTGACGAATGACCTTCAGCAGAAATCCAGTAAGCTGGCCTACAGGTCAGCAAATAGTTTGTTATGATAACAAACAGCTCTTCTTTCTTCTGTACCTGTTTGAGTTATTCTTATTCCTTCAGTTCAGTTCAGTTCAGAAGTGCTGGGTAATGCTTAACACACGTTTTGAGTGATTCATGTATATAGGTTCCGAAATGCCGAAGATAAAAGGTAATGTTAGTTTTTGGTTGCAGCAGTATGTTCAAGAATTTTCAGATACATTCAAAACAGATGGAAAAATTCTATATTGTCAGCCTTGTGGCACTGAGAACTCCATAAAGCAGATATTAATGGACGATCTACTACACTTAATAACTAAAATTAATGCCAGGAAGTGTAAAAGATAGTGCTAGGAGCATAAATCCTGGACAGCTGATCAGTGGAAACAAGTCATATGGTCCAAAAGGCAATGTTTATGCTATTTCCAACATCAGGCCAGATTTACACCTGAAGAACCCCAAAAGAAGCCTACAATCCTGATTTCTTGATTCCAACGATTAAGAATGGAGGTGGACGTGTGATGGTATTTGGCAGCCTTGTAATGGTATTCTGCTGGTCTCATCCTTACTCTCTGTTACAGCCAAAGAGTATTTGAACATTTTAGGTGATCAGGTGCACCCCATGATTCAAATGTTGTTCCCCAACAACGAGCCATATTTCAAAATGATAATGCTATCATTCAGACAACCAAAACAGTACAGTTGTGGTTTGAGATGTAAGGAAGTGAACTGCATAAATTTCCCTGGCCACCACAATCCCCGGAATTGAACATTATTGAACCAGTTGGGCAGTATTGGAGAACAGACTACATAGCATATGGTGCCTCCCTCCTCACTACAGGAGTTAGAATAGATTCTGATAGAAGAGTGGCATAACATTCCACTGGAGACTTTACAATCATTATATTGCAGTATTTCAAGAAGATTTGCGGCTGTGTTACAGGCAAATGGAGGTCTAACCCTTTATTAATAAACCATTACAAAGTAAACACAGGTAATTAAAATTAAAATTATACTACGAGTCGACTGCCTGCCTTGGTAGCATAGATGGTAGCATGTCTGTCTCACATTCAAAAGGTCCCGAGTTCGAATCTTGGTTAGGTTGAGTTACCTGGATAAGGTTTTTTCCAAAGTTTTCCCTTATCCTGATAGATGAATGTCAGGTAACTGTAAGCTCCATGGACCCCGGACTCATTTGAGCATCATTTCACCTATTTCATTCATCATCCGATATGACTTAATGTTGGAGGACGTAAATTAACAACAACAAAAATATGAGTCAACTAAGACACTCTGCACTTCATGTACCACAGTGTTAATTCCAATTTACATTTTAAATTATTTTAAGGTCAGGTGTTCACATTATTTTACTTAACCCCAGTAAGTTCATTATTTAACTGTTGGATTCATTAACTACCATCTATTTTAATTAATATTACTTTTTTTCACATTATGTCGGTTACTTTTTAATTTTTGAGGAATTATTTCTGGGAGCAGTTGGTTCCATTTTCATCCTTGATGGTTCGAGGTATAAATAGAAAACTATGTGAAACATGTTGATTTACAAAAATATATTTGGAAGAAAAAGCTGTAGTTTCTTGTAAAATTTAAATAGCATTAAATGTGCATTTATACTAAAATTTGTGACATGATAAATGTTTCATAGAAACAAATATACCATCAAATTGATGGTTCAGAAAAAAATGATTTTATTCATTGTATTATGTAAAATTTCTACTTAAACTATGCATATCTCTATCCCTTCTACCTAGTTTTGGGAAGCTGGCCAACTAATATGCTAAATACAAAGTTTACAAATACAGAGCATTCGAAAAATCACCGGACTCAAATTTTGAAAAATTGTCTCTCTAAGGTGTTTGACTGGATCAGTTTTCAAGCTTTGCATTATGGATAGCTGTATCCTTGAAAAACGACTTTGCACCATTTTTAAGTTAGTGCAGCTCTTTTTTGGAGTGATACATGAATCGCAGTCGGACACAATGTCTTTTACGTGCATGCAGTGTGTTGCTATGCTGGAAGCATACTTTGAGTTCATCCTATGAAAGATGTTTGGAGAGATGGAGAAGGCTGTTTCCAAATGATACGACACCAGATAAAAGTACTGTTTATGAACTTGTGTGCCGATTTCGTGATACAGGCTCTGAGGATAATAGACAATGAAGTGATGGACCCAAGGTAGTCACAGAAGATTTCCTTCATGATATCGAACAGCAACTTGTTACAAATTGGATGATCAATTGGCTCCACACATAAAGCTGTTAAGGCTGCCAAACTGCACCCATATCACGTTAAAGTTGTCCAGGAGCTGCAGCGGCCCGATATAGGGAAACGTCGCCATTACTGCCAGTGATTTTGTACTTTCACACCAACAATGTAGCTATTTTGGATAGGACTTTCTTTACGGATGAGGCGTGGTTCCACTTAATTCCACACTAGAATTTGTGCAACTGAAAATCTGCGTATCTTTCATGAAGAGCCACTTTTCAGAAAAAGTCGGCATTTGGTGTGCTGTATCGCAAATAAGGATTGTTGGCTCTTCTTCTTTGAGGAACCTGTTAATGCTGTCGTCTGCAGGGATATTGTGCAGCATTTCATCGTTGTGCTGGAAGAGGATGAAGGTGACAGTTGTTTTCAGCAGGATGGTGCTACTTATCATACTACAAACGAGACCATGGAGATGAGGAGATATTTTGGCAATCAAATCGTCTTAAAAATTTATGATCTCCATGTTCCCCCAATTTTACCTCTTCACATTTCTTTCTGTGGGGTTATTTAAGTGGAAAAGTGTATAGTGGCAACCCACATTCACTAGAAGAACTCAAAGACGTAATTTTTAACTGTATTGCCGAAATAAAACCAGCAACATTAAAAAGGTCATGGAACATGCGCTGCCGAATGGAAATTGTGTTTGCAAGAAAATCGTGGTCATTTTCAGTAATGACTGAAAAATTAATATGGAAAGTTTCATGCAACATGTATAATGTGCTCTGAAGAAAATAGTGACTGCTGTCAGTAGCTGCTGTGAACTAGGGGATGGGGATATCTGGCATGAGAGTGAAAGAGATGTAAAAGGTTTTTGGACAATTATTAAGAATAGGATAGAGGACATTGACAGACAAGTGACGTGGGGGAATCTGATAAGTAAGAAATCACTAAATGTATACCTGAAAATAAAGACAGAATGGGGAAGGGAAACATATATAGACATATGTGATAGATATGAGAAAGAGTGTTTAGCTTGGTTAAGGACAGGCGCCATATTGAGAGGGGGTTCACCAAAGGAATGCATTCCATGTGGAAAGAAAATAAGTTTATAACATTATGTAGTGGAGTGTAAAGAAACTGAAAACTGAAGGAAATTAATATGGGATAAGAACTGGGATAATAAAGGGGCTTACGTAGTAACAATAAAAATGCTTAAGTTGAAAAGAGAGAAAAGATTAAGGGAGGTGGGGAAATTTTCTGACAAAGTCAAAGAGAAATGATTGAGAAGGGCAAGGAAATAAGAAGTAGAGAAATGGAAGACACAATCAGAACATTAGGTCAAGGTCATATAAGGGCTAGGATAGAGGTAAATGGCCAGGGAGCCAACACCACTATCAGCCCATAATATAAGCAGCTGACAAATTGGTACCTCTTTTTAAATACAAAGAAGTATTTTAAGTGCTGTAAATCACTTTCTTCTTAAAGTGTAATGCTGTAATACTGAGGTAAAGCAAGAAATGTAAGCACATTTTCATGAGTTGTAGAGACACCAGATAAGAGTTTCTCTAATGGAATCACATCACAGAAAACTAAAAGGTAAGAAGTGTGTTTCAGAGGATAAGCAACATTCTTACTTTGTTACTATGGATTGTTTTAAAATTAAACTGCTAAAATAAAATATAAAACAAATAAATCTAGACCCTAAATGAGTAACAGAAGAAGTAGCAGCAGGAATTGTTCATTTGAAATAGCTTTTACTTTGAAAAGAAATTAGAATTTTAAACATTTTCATTTTGCCTTAATGAGAATATAAATCATTCAGGGCCAGAAAAAAATCATTGCTTCAGATCTATAAATGTCAATTCTGTTGTCTAAGTGTTCTGTATGCAAATCTAATGTCTATAAGCTAAACATATATTCAGGAATTAATACTTGAGTGTTATTATTTCTTCCAGTTCCATCATTGTAACTTAAATTTGATAAATGTTTTACACTATGCTCAATAATAACTTCTTTTTTTTTCAAGTGTAAGTTAATTTTAGTGATCAATGTTCTGTTCATTAACTTAAGTGGCTCTTCATTTGAATTTTAAATTAACATTGCTGGACTCCCAAGTTTTGATTTTCAAATTAGTTTTCTTTCTCTGTTTTATGCTTACTTAAAAATTATTGTATGTATTTGACATACTAGTTACACATGTAAATATTATCATACAAGTGCAGAGCCCCAGCTAGCTTCTTAGAGTATCGCTAGTTAGTAGTAAATAATATTGAATATAAGTATGTATTATATACCTGGAACAAATGTAGAGAACTGTTCAAATCTAATGTAAAAATGCTTCCTATATATTTTTTTTTTTTTTTTTTTTTTTTTTAACATTCTCTTTTGGAAGTAATATGCTTTTCCAGTAAATGAAATGATTTTTATTTTATAATAATTGTTCTTTCCATGCCTTCTATATACTTCTCTAGGCTGCCATAAACCAGTTTTTTGATTTTGTTTTTGTGTTTCTTTTTTCTATCCACCTGTTCCTGTATGTCCTGTCATGCATGCCTCTGTAGCTGGTATCCTATAGAGAAACGCCCAGCAATCTGGAACCTCCTGTAATTCCTGTAGATGCTGCCATTCCCGTTTCCAGTCCTCTCTGTAAGGTCACAGACACCTGTGATGGTGAAGTAGACACTGACAAGAGTAAAGTGGAGTATGATATCTCCAATGCATCTTCGCAAGTCGCTTCTCCTGATGTGGAGGAGGTAGAGGAGGCTATCAAAATTCTTGGAGATCCATCTCCGAACACAGGTGAGCCAGAGACAGAAACCTGCAGTGAATCACCAGCAGAATTACCCGCAAAATCTCCACATGCCGAAGTTCCGAACAGACGTAGAAGTAGCACTTGGAAAACGTTCAGTCTGAAGAAACAGTTAAGTCGAGTTGATCAAAAATTTAAGCATACCTTTTCAACCTCTGGAAGCTCAGATCGTGTAAAAGACAAACGTTCCGCAGTTTTCTATTCATCTTCATGCGAAACACCATCTACACCTCTAACTACTCCTGTTGAAATAGAGTCTCCTACAGTGGAAAGTATAAAAGATGGTGTATACACCCCAATGAGTGATGACCCCGAACAAAAGGCTGACTTTGATGTTAATGCTTCCAAAACCAGTGATAAAGAACAAGTTCCTAGCAGTGAATGTGCAGAAGTGCCAGTGAAGGAGGACATATTCTTAAGAACTGCAACAAAATCAAGTGAAACTGTGAATAAATCTGAAGGAAATTCAGAGACTGAATCTATAGGTGATGTTTTAAGTCCTTTGCCCAATGAAGAGATGAAATGTATTGCAGGAGAAGTAAATGAGCCTGTTGTGCACAAGAAAGTTGTAAGGCCAGGAGACTTGCCTCTTTTTGGCATAGATGGAAAACCTACTCGACCACCAAGACGTGAAAGTAAGAAGAAAGGTGCAGATAAACGAGATGGACGCTTGCTGTCGGTTCCGAACATTAAATATAGCAAGTCTGATCATCAACTCCACGATCTTCGCGATAAGGAAGAAGGCTCGTCAAATCAACCATCATTTGGGAATTTCATGCGCCGTTTCAGTAAGTTTACACAAAAATTGGGTTGCACCCAAGCCCTTTCCACATTCCCTTGCTATATTTAAACAGCAAGCACTTAGTTAGTAGTAACTGGAAATGGACTATGGATTGAATGATTGTAAATACCTTTGAGTAATTTGTTATTAATGTAGTGTATTATAGTGTGGTGCTGTAGCCTAGGAATGACTGTGCTTTATTCATACTAATGATTAAATTAATTTTATTTATTGATAGTGTTAAGGGAATGGTTGATAGCATCTTTCCCTGATCCTTCAGTATCCTCATGCTGATGTTTTATTTGGTTGGTTTTTAAGGTTTACTTACACTTAATTTAGCAATCACTAAGTTAATATTGTTTTGCTTCTTATCCACAGCATTATTTCCATTCCAGTTTGCAATTGAGTTTGTTTAAACAAGTTTTGTACTAAGGTTAAAACCACTACACTAACATAAGGAGTTCTTAGAATCTTGCTGTACTAATGTGAGTTCACTTATTTTCAGGGGTTCTTTTTAAGGTGTGTTCTGGAAAATTCACAACTTAGTAAAACTCAATAATACCCAAGCTTTCCACTTAGTGATATTTTATATAATTTATTTCACTGTGTTGCTTTGTCACTCAATCAAGTCTAGCATTCCATTGCACTTAAGATCAGTTTATTATTTTTACTTATTTCTTCTTGTTTTCCTTTAAAGGATTCAGATGGAGACCATAGCTGCCTTAAATACCTTTTCGGTATACATGTGTTTGGTAACTACTAGATAGAAGTTGTGGCTTGGGTAGTTAGCTGCCACGTAATCTTTGTGTAGGAGTGCAAAGGAAAATGACAGCAATATTGTGTTTAGACAGAAAGAGAATTACTGTTCTCATTTGTGCTGTTATTTTCTGAAATGGAATGCAGATAGTACGGTTGGGGGTTTACTGTTAGCATCTGTCTTCAATGTTCATTTTGTTGCTATAAGGTTGTAGACATTAAAGAATTTATGTGAAAATAACCAGTGTCTAGTGAGAAACATTTTTATGTTTACCTTTTTGTTAGCATCCTCTTAGTATATTATAAAATTAGATGATAAAATTGTATGCTAACATTTTGTTTCCATAAAAAAGCAAATATGCATCATATAAGAAAATGACATGTTAAATATTTATATATTTGATATAATTGAAGATAAATGCTAACTATTGCTTGTTACTAACCAATGATATATTTAACAAAAGCAGGATCCTGCTTTGCTCTCTTAACATATTTACTTACCTACGCGCCCCCCAATTTGTAGATAAACGGTGTGTGCGTGTCCCCGACTGCGGGCAAACAGAATGTAGGTGCAGGCAGCACATGTTCCCCGCGCGCCAGGCCTCCTGAACCCGTCAGGCGCTCAAAATCCCAAGGTACCCGGAAACTCCAGAAGTGTATGAGTACAGCTTCGTACTCTGAGCCTGAGGGGTCAATGGGTTCGGGGCCCTCGGCTTGGTCATTGACAACAACAGGTTGTGGTGGTGGCTTATATCCCCGCTCTGCGGTGCCAACTGAATCTCGCACTGGCGGCAGCTCCCACAATCTTCTCGTTACCCGGCAATATTGCAGTTTTGGTAGTACAGTCACCTATTTATTACAGTTTTGGTAGCCTTTGTAAGTAATCAGTTAGTGTTATTGTGAGCTATAATAAAAACATTTTGTTCTTGTAACTTGTCAGCAATTAGAATCATTTCTTTTGTTTTAATTTCAATAGTGCTGCATTTGTGAGTTTTGAGAATAAGTTATTCATTTGGAAAATTGTTGGCTTTTAAACATTAACAATCAATTTTCCACTAAAAGATGCAACTTTTTTTTTTATTTCATAAAATAAATTTTTGGAACTTTTTTCATTTTGCACAGTAATTTTTTTAAGTAAAGATTTTCAAATAGCAGAGTGAAAGCAGTAAAGACCACTTAAAGTTTTGAGATAAATAATGAAGTTTTAAACTAGAAGTCATGAAATTAATAGCACTTTTTTATTTTCTTCTTTTTTTTTCGTGTAGTTGGATATTTTGTGTTTACAGCTACACTGCAGTTCTAGATGAAAGCAGTACAGTGTTTCCAAAATGTGCTTCGGCTGTGTTGTTCACTCTTGTACCTACTTCACTCTATCTTGTTGAGTGTAAAGTAAACTTAGAATTCTCTTTCCATAACTTCAGAGGTATTTCATTCTACCAAGTTGTTGATACTATAGCACTTTATCTGTTTCTTTCAGCATGAAGTATACATAGAGTAGACAAATGGTGACGTACTATCCAAAACTTCAACTTTATTCTTGAATCCTATTACTTCAGAACATCTCTCTAATGTCAGTTCCATGATAATTTTGCTTTCCCCATAAGAATAAAATGTTCTGCTGTTTTCTATTTGCTTATTACATAAATTATGTATTCTTATTTAGAAATTTATTTGTACATAGTTTATGTTACAAAATTATTTAGTTTATTTTCATTCAGAATTTTTAAAAAAATTTCTTAAAAATTCTTAGTTTGAAAAAAAAAATCTGGGAAACAGAAAATTTTTGAAGCCTCCAGTGTGTTCAAGTATTAATTGAAACATTTAAGAATTTTTATAATAATTTCCTCCTGATATTCTCTGAAATATATTTCAGAAAATATTCAGGAATGTAAATTACTAAAATCTCTACTAAATCCAAAATTTAACTCAAAATTATAGAAATTATTGTTATGAAATATAAACTTATTGATTTTAAACATAAAAAAGCCACATCACCCATGAGTATTCTTTAGTTAGCATCACTATGATTGAGCATTATTTTTATTATGCTCATAGTTAAGAATGTTTTGATTTTCGGATTCTTTTGAGAACATGATCATACTGTTGGATGTGTCTCTCGGACCCCGAACTGCCATGACTTTTTCACTCTTTATATCTTCATGTATTTATGTTTCTTATGTGGCATTTGTGCTTGTCATTGTATTGTGTATGTTTCAGCACTTTCTGTGTATTTGCATGAAGTTCTTCTAGCTTCTGCATCCTTTGCTTTGTGCTCCCTTCTTTGTGGTGTGGATGGTTATATTCTTCATGTGATAGCAAGTACTTCTGCATGGTATTTATGAGCTTCACTGTGCTTATGTGTTCAATGTGTAAACATTTAAGAACTTTCTTTACAGAGCTACACATCAAGAGAACACCAGTATCAGCATACACTTTGAGAAACTAAAATCCAAATAAAAACATGTACACTATGGTAACTACAAAGAGCTGAAACTACATGAACACTACAGCAGTTAAATACATTTAGCAATAGTATATTATACACTGGTAAATGTTTGTAAATATGTAAATAGGAAGCCTGAGCAAAACCTAAATGGTTACATAAATAGTTATATAGACTTTCACGGCCTTTGTCTTTGGCTTCTGGTGTAGTCCATTTTCTGTTGACCTTAAAATCTTAAAATCTTGCTGACATTTTGCTGTAAACTAACGAGAGACCTAACGTGGTTTACTGCGTAGCGTCAGCAAATTTTCAGATTTTAAACCAACAGGATGTGAACCATACCGGAAGCCAAGAAAAGAAATACTGAGCCAAACCTATCATTTGGTGCTTTAACTTGAAAGTATAATGCCATTTATGTTTAATTGTGAAAAGTTTAATTTATTTTAATAAACAAACATCAGATAATTTTTATTGTAATAAAGGTCAACCTGATTCAATGTCATTTTAAACAAGCTGTGTTTAGAGTACTCGTGAACCTATACAAATTATTTGTAAAATGTACTGTACACATTATACAGCATTCTAAACATCTTACTCGATGCTAAACATTAGAAGTACTGGATTTAGCAGTACATGGTTGTATAAATTGTTTTGAGCCAAATGCAACATTTATAAAATATGCTAAATATTGTTTATCATAACCGTTTTTAAGTCGCCATTCTGGAAATTAATGAGATCGCATATTTGCCATTGATGAATATGATATAGTTTATTAAGTACTAAAATACATCTTGGGCTATCCCGGAGCTGGGCTCTTCAATATAATTGCTTAGTTTATCCATGTTTGCCCTCATTGCTTTCCATTTACTTTTCTATCCTGCACTAGTTTTTCCTATTTGCCCAATTTTTGTCTATCCCTGTAAATTATTACCATTTGTTTTAACTTCATATTGTATCACTGTTTCTGTATTCACTTAACCTCATTTTTCAATACTTCTCACTTGCACATCACCCTATTTCTTGCGTCTCCTTTCCCTATTTCAAATTATTTAACTTCATAGCAGCTTTTTTCAATCCTTCTTCCACTTAACCTACAACTTCATCACACTTTCTCAAATCCTCTCCTCAGCTTCTCACAACTCCATTCCAATCTCTCTTCCCTTTCTGCACTTTGTACAGCAGTATCACATTTCAAAGTATAAAATTGAAAGAAGTATAGAGACAGCGAAGCACAACTTTGCACAAAAGTGAATTGAAAAGATATTGACACACTGCTTCACTCACACTGTTTTTTCACAGGACATGTTTCAAGAGCTTTTGCTCTTATCAGCTGGTACTCATACATCAGTAGCACAAAAGTGAATCGAGAAGATATTGACACACTGCATTGTGTGAGTGAAGCAGTGTGTAAATATCTTCTCAATTCACTTTTGTGCTCAGTAATCACATTTGTTCATATTTATTCCTCTACCTCTCACGGACCCATTGTATTTCTTCATTTCTGTAATTTACTCATATTGGCCATATTTGTGCCTTGCTGATATGCTCTTCTTGTTTCACTCTGCTTTTTCTTGAGCAGCTCGATCTCCACACTTATTTCACTCTGTACTCACCGTAATGCAATTTAATTTTTTCATATTTGCTTCTGCGCTCCACCGACCACCATTTCTGAGATGACCCCTTCTTCTCCTTCATCTGCACTGTTCATCACTTCCACTCCATCAATGCACACTGCATTTACTCCACATGTTTTCTGGACATTCACATCAGATATAGAAGTCGCTTGTTTGAGTCTGCTGCAGCAACTCTTGTATGCTCTGCGTCCTTTAGTGAATATGTTAAACGAGGTTTTATTGTTATAACTTAAATAATTCAATATTGTTATAATATAAGAATACTTCCAAGTAGTGTCAATGGCCATCTTAATACCCCGAAAATATCCTGCCTGATTGATAATCTTTGACTTTAAAGCGCTTCTTTGTCTTTTAGTTAAAATGTGCCTTAGGGCAAATATTTAAATGTCTCCTATCCCTATATATGCAGCAGTATGACAGCAAGCATTGGCATTCATCATAACTGCAGACAACTACAGTATTCCACAGGAGAGAAAGTCTCTGGAACATGAGATGCAGCAGGAGTTGAAGGTTCCCACACCCTCCCTGGATAGATTTATGACACCCCATACCAGTTCAGTTATAGACCATTCAAAAACATTCTGACATCTTCTACCTTTGTGAATGAATTTTCTCGGTTTTAGTGTACAGAGTGAATAGGGTGCATGTTTCTTTAGCATGCATTTTCTGTCACACACATTCGCTGTCTTTATCCCACTGTATAAGGTTGCAACTGGCTCACACATTCCTTTCAGGGACTTTCTTTACGTTGCTGGTCAGTATTTTTACTCTGCTGTACTACCATGTGCCTTTCATAATTCTGGTTGGCTTCATATTACATATCTACTGTAAGGAACTTGACGTTTCACAGAAGAAAGCTGCTCTGAATCTGTAAACATCATTTTAAAATTATTAGCAACCATACAATAGCTGTGTGTTATGCTGCTGCTATTAATGAGTGGCCCGACAGTGTGTGTTAGTCACTTAAGAGCTCCTGTGCCATAAAAAGTTAATAATTACTCTTCAGTAATTATATCCTCTTAAAACAATGACAGTTGATCATAAATAATAGATTCTACTGCCACTATGGTGGAATTAAAATTACTTTAGTATTCTGACAGTTAGAGGGAAGTTATGGGAGGAAGTGCTATAGCAACGGCAGTGACCACACCTCTTGAAGGCCCTTGCGCATAACTTTGACCAATTAGGTGAGGCTTCCCCCTTTACCCCTTTCTCTAAGTTTCACAAAAAGTTTTGCTGTGTTGTCACGTAGACGCATATGTCACGTAAAGCATTGCTTGATTTTTCTCACGAAAAAAGCTGGTTTCTTCATTAGGTACTCAGTCATTTCATTGGTGTATTAATATTTCATAGGTCAATGGTGCTTTAGGTTATTATTAGTGTTATTAGCGTAAGGGTACAATGTCTCAAACTACCAGCATCACTCCAAAACAAGATAGGCCAAGAACTCAATCCCCCAAGAACAAATATTCAAAAGTAGGACAGGGATCTGCATTACGTGGACAAGCAAGGGAACTAGTGTATGCACTACGTGAATATTTTGAAAAAGAGGGGGCAATGTGGGGGCATCCTCTTAGACGTTAATAAAGTTATCGAAAGAACTGTTACTGTTATCTTTCTTAAGGCAATGTACAGCTGAACATTCTAAGCTTTCAGAAATGTAATTTGTGTATTAAGCTTACATTAGGTACACTTTAAGTTAAAATGCACATTTAGTTTTGAAAGTAGAATCAATGATAGTTTTAAAAAGCCTTTCAGCTTTGTACTTGCTAATATAGAATACAGACGTTTTAAAAACTGTTCTATTATTTCTATGTTCAGAAAAATGTTTGAGTAAACTATTACATATAATGCAAAGCCGTATATTAGGTTTCTCTTGCTTGTTCTTAATCCTGGCTTTCTGAGAAACATTCCAAGACAGATGCATTACGGAAAACAAATTTAAACAGTGCTGAAAATTTTCAGCACTGTCTCAGTTTCATCTGTATCTTAACAGAGTATCTTTCAAACCTGTTCACATTTGCTAGAAATATCAGCAATTTAAATTAGTTTTGGCACTTTCTTCTGTCTAAACATTGTGCGCGCCAAGGCATTCATAAGCAGCAACATAGCTTTCCCCACCAGCACGTGCTTTCACCAAAGCATGTCAACTGTCAGAATCTTAAAGTAATTCTAATTCCATCATAAAATCTTACATCAGCTTTCAGAATCAGTCTAATTATAAATTCATTATACAGTTCTTTCGGATTTAATTGTGTATAAGTATACCATTTGACCTTCATCACTGCATTTATCACTTGTATTTTTAATTTCATCTTCTCATTCTAGTAAAGGAAGACTTATAAGGGTCTGAACAATTAAAGTTAGTTCAGTACACTGCTTCTTAAATATGGTATATTCAAATATATTAAACACCAGTGGTTTAGCACTTCACACGTCAGATCTTTGTTTCTGTATTTATTCCTTTGAACATCTTAGAAGAGAAAGTTCTACAAACGTATAGTAAGTGAATAAAATAAACGTTTCATTACCAATTCAAAATTATTAAGTTTTATGATATAAAAACCAACATTTTTAATTAAATCTTTCAAATTCATCATTGGGGATAATGTTCTTGCCTCTCAACTGTGAACACGAGTTCAAATCTAAGTTGAGTCAAACTATCCGATTAATCCATAAAGATGAGTTTGATTAGAAAACATTGCTAAAGTACCGAAACCTGTTTTAAGGACTAAAATTTTCCCCATTGTCGGTATATGTTCAACTGATTACTGTTGTCGCTCTTGTCTGGGGAATTTGAAGTGCCAATGGATGGAACAATAAACTTCCAAAGATTGTTCACAGGTGGTAAATCAAAAATACCTGGTTAATGTTTTTGCAAGTTCTCCCTCATCTTTTTTTTTATTCCATTTATACCCACCTTTAACTGCAATGGTCATATCAGCAGCCATTTTCCTTTGGAACATATCGGAGGTGTTAACTCATACTCGTTGGGTTTTAATCATTAGTTCATGCACACATTTGCACTCTCATTCGTAGTTCCAGACTCTAGGGATAATGGGGAATCATCTTGGTTGGAGAAAAATCCCCATCCCCTGCCAGGAATTGAACCCATGACCCCTCGCACAACAGGCAGGTGCTCTATTGACTGAGCTATGGGACCAGCCCCTTTCATCTTTATGAGGGACATCAGCACATAGATTCTAAGTACATTTGCACATTCATTGATCATCTCATCCAGTATGACACATCAAATTAAAGGTCAAAAATGTCTTTTAACACTATTGATATTTGTTTGTTATGTAAAGCATTTTAAATACTTCCAGTTAGTATATCTATCTTGTAACTAAGACATTTATATATTTAAAAACAAAATAAAATAAAATAGAACTTGAAGGAAAGAATTACCTTTTAAATAAGAAATCCTTTGTACAAGAATAAGTCTTTAGAAAATTATAAACAAAGATAGCAAATCTTCAATTTGTTAATCAAATTATTCAATGATAAAATTAACTTTTAACAATTGTTTCATCTTCACACATATACAGCAGAAAATTTATCAATCAGGCATCTAAATAATAGAATAGATACACAATAACAAATAGCATACACTGACCAGATTGTATTCTTGTTTCTTCTTCCTCTTTTTCTTTAATTGATTTAGCATCACAGTCCTTCAGTTGTTTTCTCCTGCACTATCATAAACTCACCTTCAAACCATCACATACCTTTAGTTTAGAGGATTTGTGTGTAAACAACCTATAAACATCATCTACTCTAATAAAGCTGACACAACCAGCTTCTCATTTCTTTACTAGCACAAAATCATGTGGCTAACATACCTAGTGCTGGATAAAACTATTTGTATAAATAGTTTTTGGATGTCACTGTTACTAAATTCCTCCAAACACACATAATACCTAGTTCTGTAAAGTCCTGTCACTCAAACAAAAGAATCTGGTGTGTGGTAAAATAACAATTAATAGTGAATATGTCTGTTACTGTTTTCAATAGTTCCAGATGATACCTTATTACCATTTACCTGGATGTGCTATTCTATGGCATGTTTGTCCTATGAGATTTCACATGTTTTATTTTCAGTTAGGATGAGTTGTTTGGATGAATTTTTTTCTATGGTTGTTTACTTTCCCAAATAGATAACCATCAGGAACCCAGCCTGCACAAAAAAGAAATTTCTCCAGCTAGATTTCTTCAAATTGCTTGGCCACTTATTTATTTTGGTATACACTTCTAGATACGTCTAGAAGAAGTAAGACTGATGCCTTCATTAAAGATTCTGTTAGGCACTTGACATTGCAGTAGGATTTTAAGTGCACCTTTTCTGAATTTTGAAGGAATTTTTATTCAGAATTCCCAACACTAATCTCTAGCAGTTGTGAAATTAACAGATTGATTTTAGTCATTTATTTAGAAGTATTTTATCCATGAAGCCAAGGTTAATTGCTTGAATGTTTAGGAGTCAAATTTGGTAAATCTGTTAAGAGCACTTCTTAATAATAAGGTACCAAAACCCTCCAAACCTGGAATTTATAGGATAAGCTGTCTTGAATACAGTGAGGTGCACATAAGCAAAACTAAATGAAACATAAATATCCACACTAAAGAACACATCCAGAATGTAAGATATAAACAGACAGACAATCAGCAGTCACAGCACCCTTTAGGGATACCAACTACAAAATAGATACAAATGAAATTGTTAAAAGAAGTAGACCTATCTTTAGAACTCATCGTATTGGAGAACATTTACATCCATAAACACAGTCTGTGTTATGAACATTGAAATCCCATCTCTAGACAACTATAATAGATTCATTACATCATCTACCAGAGAGATCAGTGCTATGAGTCAACCTCTTTGTGGGAACAAAGAGCTCTTTCTAGAAGGGCAATACCTGTAAGCACAAAGACTTCCCTTTTGGGTGAAAGTGAATATGCCACTTGTGTCAATCCATCTGGGAAGACTACAGAATACCTTGTAGAGATCTAGCACACCATGCTACTATCTCTGCAGGTAGAACCCAGGAATTTTGGATATCTGCATACACAAAATAATCATTATTGGAGCTCTGAAGAACTCAGTATTGTTCATGATGAAAACATTGGTGTATGGTGCACCATTAGTGGAGAAGGAGTTATAGACGCAATTGTTTCCAAGTCAACAATTGACACCCATACACATATGAATACAATTTTGACTCCTTTTCTAGAGAATTAACAGACTGGGAGTGTGATTTCGCCTTTTTTTCAACAAGACTCTGCAACAACTCAAATGGCAATTTTTCGATACAAACAATTGAAAGTGTAGATAGTCGACATGAAAAATGCAATGCCATGGTTTCCGTCCAGTTGCTCTTACCCATTGAGCTACCATGGCCGACGTACCGTCCTGACAGTTAAATTCTCCAATTGACTCATATTTTCCCAGTAAACCACTAGGGGCTCTCATATCTGAGATACACCATTTGTGGCAACTTACTATCATAAGTACGTGAATCCCAGGCTTCATCATTAATCTCATATTAAGTTAATTGATGGAAATTAATCATTTCACACTAGCCATATACAAGCTAAGGTTTTGGATAGATAGGGTCGACATGAAAAATCCAATGCCATGGCCGGGATTTGAACCATGGATCTCCTTGTTTCCATCCAGTCGCTCTTACCCATTAGCTACCATGGGTAACATGTCAGGACGGTATGTTGGCCATGGTAGCTCAATGGGTAAGAGCAAGTGGATGGAAACCAGGAGATCCGTGGTTCAAATCCCTGCCATGGCATTGAATTTTTCATGTTGACTCTATCTATCCAAAACCTTAGCCTATACACAGCTAGTGTGAGGAAATGATTAATTTCCATCCGTTAAATTAAACTGAAAGTGTGTTTCGAGACAGAATTATTAGTAGAGATTTGTAACCCTTTTTGTCCCCCAACCTAACCCTCTGTGATTCTATCTCGGAGTAACTTAAAATGTTAAGTGCACAAGACAAACCCACAGACCCTGAAAGGACTAAAACAAAATATCTGCCAGGAAATTGCCAGCATTTCATAATGTCAACTATGGCAAGTGATGGACAGTTTCTTAAAGAGGTTCCAGTCATGCATAGACAATGATAGTAGCCAGTTTCAGTATCTCCTTTCATAAGTTGATAAGTGAAACCTGTAAAAGTAGTTTTAAAGTGTTATATGGTTTCATCCACACCTTTCTGTGATAGCGTCAGTCAGCAACAAGCACCAAGGATGCCTGCAGGCAAAACACTGTGCAGCCAGTTCATAGTGTTTTCACTCTCGCTGTATTTCTGTTCCAATGGGGTATATCGTACATCATTTTGTTATTTAACAGCTCCAGCATATCATAAATTTTCATTGAAGTCTTGCAGTTTCATAACATAATCACCGCAATACAGTTTCCCATCATATGGCAGGTAGATTTGAATGTTTTCATATAGGTATCTATTTAAAGTAACTTGCATCTATGTTGGCACCAGCACTTCAGATGATCCAACATAGTATAAAATAGGAACAACAGTGACAGGTAGTTTCCAGTAATATGTATAGAATTTCTCACTTTCAAACTAAAATGCATCTTCTTTATACTTTCCTTATTCTAACTCCTCTTGCACTCTTTATTTTGTCAGCAGCCCAAAATGCCTTTCTGTGAACCCTTAAACCATAGTTAATTTTTTTCAAGTGTTATGGGAAAAAATGTACACAAAATATATTATTAAAAGCAATATTTTATATTCTTGAGTAGGATGTTAATGAAACAAATGCCACAAAGCCTTAAAAAATACTTTGAACATGTGCAGCATACAGACCTTGAATATGGTATCTATATTCTGGATTTTTCTCTTTTTTACAGAGATGTCCATTGGGTAACATGGTTTAAATTTATAAATTGTTCTGTTCTAGACGTTCTCAGGCTTCGAGCTAGATAAGATGTTGTGACATCAACGTTTTGGGAGCATGCATCTCTCCCATCTTCAGGATGCTGAATGACTTAAGGGAGGGGGACGACTGGTATGTATATGTATATATATATATAGGTCGTCCCCTTCCCTTAAGCCATTCAGCAACCTGAAGATGGAGAGATGCACGCTCCTAAAACGTCAATGTCACAACATCTTCTTATCTGGCTCGAAGCCTGAGAATGTCTAGAACATATACACCGCCAGGAAAGATTGAGCTCATATTTTACTGATTGTTCCATTAAAACTGGTACTTTTAACAAGTAAATTTATTCAATTTTTATTAAAGTAAATTTATTTACTTATTATCAGTTATTACATACATTTACCCTTTCAAGTTTTTTCTTAAAAAAAATAATGAAAAGTATATAAAAATCAATAATAAGATTTATATCAATAGTTGCTAGCACAGATTTCTTGATTTTGCAATGGAGCAAAAATTGTTTGTAGTGAAATTATACATTTTACAGTTTCTTTTATAATTCTGTGGCACATTATGTACATTATATTGTTTATTCATAGATCACTATGATAGATGCACTTCACAACTAAATTGCTTTATAATAAAACAATAAAAGTAAATTGCATTTCATGTTTGTAACAAAGCATATATTTGTAATGAAGCACATTTGATCATCAGTAGTTATACAATTGAAATATTCAAATTCTGCACATTTTTATACATAATAGCTCAACATAAGTACTATATAAACATAACCATTAAACTACATTATTCAATTTGACATAGAATAAACCTTTTTAACAGGGACCTGGAGACTTAACTTCTCAAGCCACAAAGCAATAGTGAAAGATTTCAACTCGATCACTAGTTTAACCTCACTTGCCTTTGCACAAACATTTTCCTTGTCTGCTATGTTCTAGCCAATTATACTGCTCCACCTTCTACACATAATATAGTACTTGGTTTAGAGGAAGAAAATATAATAAGTGGGGTACAATATGGTTTCAGAAAAGGCAAGTCGACTGTAGATACAATTGTCTCCCTTGTAAAACATATCCTCTGTGCATTCGAAACAAAAAACATAGGATTATCTAAACTCAGTCATGATAGGTCCATTACTGAAGCATGAATAAACTTAAGGTACATAATATATAAACAAATGTGTAACATATCAGTGGTAAATGTAAACTGTAAAAATATTTATATTTCCAACAATGTCAATTTTACACTTTAGACATTAAAAAAACTGTAACCCATGGTGTAACAGCCCAAAGTGGGCCTCAGCCTGCCAACCCATCTGCCAGCCTCATGCCCACATACTCAAGGCAGAGATGGGCAATTATCCAACGGAGACATCTCAGCACTTCTAGCCTGAAAGTTGGCTTTCTTGACCAGGGTTCGCTACCTATTGTAGCTGCTCATTTTCTCACGATGCTGAGTGGGCATCGATCCTGTACCCGCAACTTAAAATCCACACTCGCCAGGGGTGCTCAATCCTAGGTGCTTTCTGGCATAGGGTACCAAAGCACAACATTAGCCCACCACACCACAATGCAGGACTTTACATTAAGCAGTGTTTAATCCTTTTTAAAAAGACCTAATATTCTGTACAGCATACTAAATGTAATACTTCTTAATTAATAACTATAGTAACAATTTTGTAATTTTAAATTTCAGCTATTGAGCCTCTCAAATATTTTCTTCATTCAAGCATCTCTGCTTTAAATTTATGCTTTTGTTTGTCTCAAGATAACACAGGTAGAAGCAGTAAACAAATTAGGTCATCATTTTGTTTAAGATACATAACTTTCTTAATCTCTGCTTTGCACACACTATTAGTGAATATTTTTTAATTAGAATAATGAAAGTGCTGAATGATATTTTTGGAATGCACTATAGCAAAACAGAAGTAAGTATGTAACAAATTTTAAAGAAGTAATTGTTTCTATGCTATGACATTGACATTATTTTGATGTATGACAAAATAAATTTCCAAAATAAGAAATGCATTTAGAATGAGATGGTGATAGGGCAACACCTGCAAAATTTATGCAATGCCTTTAAGGTCTTTTTTAAATTTGCTTAAGTTAAAGGAGATTCATGAATTATTACATGACTGAAGTTGATTTAAATGGGAATTGTTTGAGTATTTCTCTACCAAAATTTATTTAGAAGGTGGCAGCACTTCTTTCAATATAGTCATAATGCATATGTTCAGTAAGTATTTTGCAAAACCCTGTCTGTGTTATATGAAAACACGTTTGTAAGGTTTGAAGCTTTCATGTCCATGATTATTAATTAGAGCTTCTCAGGCTACCAACTGTGAGATGTTTATGAAGTCAGTCAAGTACTGATTGCCCAGGACAAGAAGGCAAGCTGGAGGAATGTGCAACGTAATCACTTTTGCTGTCTCTTCGGGGTGTATGCTTGCCTTCCAAGTATAACAAGGAGGAAGGTTCGTTTAAAATACACAAATGTTGTCACATAGCTCACCTATACATAATATCTATCACTGCAACAAGCATTAGATCTGGCAGCATGGATGACTCATATACGCTCCCATTCACTCATTTCATAGAAAACAGGTCCGTTACCAGAGCAGATAAACAGTTCAAGCTCCTCTGCACTTCATACCCCTCTAGCCTTCTTGTAGTGGGCATACAGTAACTTTCACCCATAGAAGAGAGTATGGCTGAAGGCTTGAGCGACTTCATAAATACCTCAGCTGGTAACCCAAGAACTTCTAATTAATGAAAGCACACTTCTTTTAATGGCAAGTGGTACATTTTCTCATTATACTTCATAAAAAAACAATAAACTTCTCATACAAAAATATACACCTCTTGCTGACATCTTAAAATACCTTCACCTGAAAGCTATCCACAAATATTTTCATCCATTTTTATGAACCCCAAACAAAACGTGTTATTTGCTTGTTAAATTTTGCATATGCACATTTACTTTATTGCTTGTTAAAAGGTGTTTTTCCAATTAATTTTGAAATAAAATAAATAATGCCATGCTGTATAAATGTTTTTTGTGATACCACAATGGTTATGAGCCTCAGCAACAGTTAAGCACACTTTCAAATGCACTTTATTACAACAGTCTGCAAGATATGATTGTTCAACTTTTAGTTGGAAGTGGTTTGCAAGGCAGTATTACTGCTTGTAAAAATGTGTTTGAAAGAAGCGCATTTGCATAAAAGCATTTATTTTTTGCTGAGCTGATAATATTTAAAGAATTTTGCTGTTTGCCCGTGGTCGCTACTGCTTATCCCTGCTACATGGTGCTACATGATGGCTTGCCAGTGAATGTTGTGGTGAAAAGCAGCATTACCTGTTGTGATGCACTTTAAAGTAACATCTGCACAGAACATTTACATTGTTTCCATGGAATTAATCCTGTGATTTTAGGCTGCTGTTTGTACTGCAAGTACTAACATTTTACATATATGTATATATATTTAAAGCTTTTATTGTTCTTAATTTTAAAACTCACAGTTCTTCTTGAACTGGAATATAATGTGCTAGTTAAGTATAAAATGTTTGTCTTTACACTTTCTAATGATGCATCATATTTGTATTTTTTTGTATTTCATATGTATTAGAAAATCAGCCAATCAAGCACATTAGGCAGACAGAGAGTCTAAAACGAGATTAAAAGGATACTTTACATGTAGGAAACACACTTCTGTTTAGGCATTTACAATAAACTTTCCTGTGCCCTAATTTTATGTTGCGCTTGTTAATATCTGCAAGCAAAAGACTTGTAATATGCCATAGATAAATATTTTGGTTAGGAAATAAGATAAAAATACTTTATTTTATATGCAACAGATATGTAGACAATTTCCAGCATATTTATAATTAAAAAATGCCTTTGACAAATGCCAGCAACTGTTTGATTAACACTGTACTTTTAGAATTGATGCTTAATTTACAGAATGACTGGACAGTTAAGTGCAGAGGTTGCACTTCCATCCACTTGACGTCAAGACGGGATGGAAGTGGATATCCACTTACGCACGTCAACTCCGCAGGGAAGACTACCGAAAAACCTCGGTGGGGCTGCCTGGTGATCTAGCACACCTTCTACTAGCTCTGCAGGCTAGTACCCGGGACTTATTAGGCAACCCTCTACCTCTCTGGGCAGCTGTAGCCTGGCCAGAGGTACTCAATTCCCCGTGGGTGTCGGGAACACACTGCCCCCTCAAGTCCAACTGAATCTGAACAACTCCCCGTCGGGAGGGGCTCGGCAGTTAGAATGACTTGACACCTGCTTATCAAAACTTTTAGCTGAGGAAGAGGAGGGATGTGCACAAATATAAAAATGTTTATTAACACATATAGGCTTTCATGGCTGGCATCTTGTTCAGTAGAAGAAGACTCACTGGGCTGAGATCAGGAAGCCCAGTGGACCATGGTCTTACAGCCCATAATCTTCTACTGAACAATAAAAATGTTGAATATGTGATAAAACAATGCCAAATTATTTTGAAAGAAGTAGGCAGGTGTAAGTGAATAAGTAGGAATAGGAACAAGAGAAAATGACAAAAACCGACACAAATCCAACACAGAATGGCTCATCATGTTGAGTCAACACAGTTATCCTAAGTATAAGAGGCCTTTGTCCTTCATGGGACATAATAGGCTATCTTTCTAATTACTTTAAATCTAGACCTCCTGGGACTTATTCCTAGATAATTATCTAATTAGATGATTCTCTAATGCAATATTGTGTTAAGTGTGTTTTTTGATCATGAAAGAATGATACTTTTTAAAATAACTTAAGTTTTTTAGGCTGTAGTCTTCTCTTCTGAGTCTTGCTAACTGGTTACCCTATCATTATAATGCCCGCCTCGGTAGCGTAGATGCTAGCATGTCTGCCTCATGTTCAAGAGGTCCCGAGTTCGAAATTTGATCAGGATGAGTTACCTGGATAAGGTTCTTTCCGGGGTTCTCCCTTTTCCTAAAAGACGAATATTGGGTAACTCTAAGCTCCATGGGCCCTGGGCTCATTTGAGCATCATTTCACCCACTCCATTCATCGTCCGATATGACTTAATGTTGGAGGACGTAAATTACAAACAAACAAAAAAATTAATCATTATAAGAGTGATACCGTTTTCTAAACATGGAAAACTTAACCCATAGCGTAACAGCCCCCAAATGAGCCAGAGCCTGCCAAACCCACTGCCGGCCTCGTATCCAAATATGCAAGGCAGAGGTGGGCAATCATCCAAGCAATTCAGGGAGAGGATGAGGTCAGCATCACGACACCCCCAGTCAGAAGGTTGGCTTTGTAGAGCAGGCTTTGTTACCTAGTGTAGCTCCTCAGTTTCCTCAGAATGCTGTGTGGGCACTGGTCCTATACCCGGGATTTAAAATCTTTATCCTCCAGGGGTGGGATCAATCCTGGGTGCATTGCGTGCCAGGTAACCGAAGCCCAGTGCTCTAGCCCACTATGCCACAATGCAGGACCAACATGGAAAACAGTAACATTATATTTTGTGGAAACGTGCACAGGGGCAAATTACATATGTGCATATCTGACAAATACAAAAATCACATAAATTTAAAATTGTTTTATTATACAGTGATGGACAAAAGTAATTATGCACTAATTAAACATAAAGCATGCAAAAAACTGTAACATATACAGTTTTATGAAGTAACTTGTAGCATAGATCAGTGTCGTGAATGTTCAGTATTTATAAAGTCATGCACATTACTATATATTTGTTTATTTGCATCACTCTATTGGCATGCCTCTCTGATGAAAGTACCTGTCATCAGCAGTGCATGGTCTTCTTGCAAAATGCTTATCTGTAATATCCTAAAGAAAGAAGTATACATACAATTTACAGTTTGGGTGGTAATTGATCATTATCCTGTCCATTTATTTGGAAATTTCAACCTATAGTATCTCCCACAATTTATACACACTGACTAGGAGCACCATCTCGCTGAATATGTTGTACAAATTAAAGAAGCTTATAATTCTGAAGTGCTATATTGCAAAATATTTAGCCAAAATTTGTACATATATAAACATAATTATGTTTCATGACATGTAGGAAGTTTATATTCATTAAACTGCTATTATTTCTGAAAAAAGAAATCATATGACACATTATTGAGGGACTAGCTTCAGAAGCTGTTGCATCCATTTGCAGCCTCTATCCAACTATCATCTGTTGTCATCTGCCGTCTTCTCTCTGGTGGTGGAACTATGATGACGATGACTAGAGATGATAGATTTTTGTAATTTACGTCCTCCAATGTTAAGTCATATCGGATGATGAATGGAATGGATGAAATGATGATCAAATGAGTCCGGGGTCCACGGAGCTTAGAGTTACCCGACATTCATCTTACAGGATAAGGGAAAACCCCAGAAAAACCTTATCCAGGTAACTCACCCTGACCGAGATTCAAACTCAAGCCCTCTTGAACGTGAGGCAGACATGCTACCACCATGCTATCAAGGCGGGCCAACAGACAATAGATGAATAGAAGCTGAAAATGGATGAAAAGGCTTCCGGAACTAGTCCCTCAATAATATAAAAATGTAAGTGACAGTGTCAAAAAACCAACTACAAATAGTTTTTTCAATTAATTTTGACACCATTGTTATGAATCACGTATAATTGTATGATACACTTAGATAACTTTCTCTATGCATTAAAAATGCACATACAGTTGAATCTGATTTATATGTATATTAAGGGGAAAAGCAAAGATTACTTGTAATTCAGAAATGCTAACAAAAAGAAATGTAATACAGTGGGCCTGCATGTGTAAAACTTTACAAATAATAAATATATCTACGAAGCAAAATATTATTTATAAATTTGGTCCCACATTAAACTATTCAGCTAATTTGGCTTGTTTCACTTCTCTTGTAACACATATAACTTATTTTACAAAATGTATTAATGAACTTAACGCTTTTTCACTACAACTTTTTGCACTGATGTAGTGTCTACACAGCCGGTGTTCAAAAGCTCCCGAGTTTGAATCTTGGTCAGATTGAGTTATTGGGATAAGTATTTCTGGGTTTTCCATCACTGATGACTGTATATGACATGTATAAGCAATTCCTAAATCAGAACCAATTTCGATGTGCATTTTGTGTCTATTACGTGCCACCACTCATGAATTATATTTTCTGATCTTGCATATAGCATTTCCTTTTTCTTTTCTCCATGGCTGATTAAAAGAAACTGAGAAATGAAAAACAAAACTACTGATCAACAGTAAACAACAGATAGTAAAAATTATCTTTGTCTTATTTGTTTCTACGATACTTCCCATAGGGAAGGGGATCCGTCATTCTTCAGCTGCCGTGGTGCGGGTGCTGCGGATCCCTAGCACTCGTGGTACCTCTGACGTTACTAGAGGAACCTCGGGCCGAACTGCCAAGCCCCTCCCATGAGGGAGTTGTTCAGATTGGGTAGAACTCGAGGGGGCAGTGGTTCCCGAAACCCATGGGTGATTGGGTACGTCTCCAGATGGGGTTGAGGGAAGCCATAGATTCCCGCATACTAGCCTGCAAAACTAGTAGAAGGGTGCTAGATCACCAGGTGGCCCTACCGAGGTTGATCGGTAATCTTCCCCTTTGGGGTTGGTGCATGTAAGTCGCATATCCACTTCCACCCGTCTTGTGTTTCCGGACCAGATGGGGGGCTTGTTAGTCTCTAGGTCTTGCCCTATGGAAAGACCCACGGAGGCGCTGGGTGCCCTTCGGGTACAGCTCGGTAACTCCCTGGTTTTGAGAGGGGGTTGGTATCACCTTGTGAGGCTGCCCACATAGATACCCTTACAATACTGTTGTGCCAAAAGACGAGCTAACAACTTTCTCTTTTGTTTCCATGGCCAAAAGCCGCCCGCTCAGCATGTGCATTTGTTAGCAGCAATAAGAAATATGTGTTTTCAATTTCTTCTAAGATAGGGTATGCTATATGCGCGTTCAGTTATATAAAACTCAGTTTATTTAATTGAAATTTAATATCTATAAACACATTACGTATAAATAAAGTTCTATTAACATTGTAGTCGGTTTATTGACACTTCGTCACTTACATTTTTATATTATTGAGAGACTAGTTTGCTTCCATCTTCAACCTCTCTCCAACTAGCATCTATTGTCGTCTGCTCTCTTCTCTCTAGTGGTGGAACTATAAACTTCTTTGTCAAATTATCTACTGGTGGGTTTTCAAAGTTCATTATCAGTCCTTACTTTTTAAAGTAATGAACTTTGAAATCCCACCAGTAGATAATTTGACAGAGAAGTTCAAAGTTCCACCGCCAGAAAGAACAGAGCAACAGATGCTAGTTGGAGAGAGGTTGAAGATGGAAGCAATGGCTTTGGAAACTAGTCCCTCAATAATATAAAAATGTAAGTGATGAAGTGTTCAATAAACCGACTACAAATAGTTTTTTTGATTAATTTTGATGTCACTGTTACTAAATTCCTCCTATCACACATATTCTATTAACATGTTTCTAATTACATTTTTTCTGGAAACTGAAAATATATGATTTACATATAACTGGGTTACGTATAAAGAAGGTTCAACTGTATTAAATATTAGATTATAAACAAAAGTGTGTGTACTTCGACATAGAAATGCTATTTTTACTACATTAAATCAAAATTATGCTTAATCAATGGATTATAGTATTGTTATGCATTTTAAATAGAGTATCTCTGTATCATTAGCATTAGGACGTCATAATTGGTCAAGTAACTTGCTAGTATGAAGTACCTAACACATGTAATTTTGTAATTCAGTATTAGGTTCCAGAGTATATATTTTTTTTTTTTTATTAATACTGTATTTAATATTTTAATCACGTAGAAGATATTGACTTTTCAAGCTTACAAGTATGAAAATTACAAATAAATATTTTGCTATCATGTTTGTTCATTTCAGTTTTTCATTCGTGTTGTCATATACATTGATATTTTCTAAGCTTCATATGAAAGTGTAAAGATAGTGCATGTATATGCTATGTTACACAAAAATCAGTTTGCATACATATTTGAACTATTTTAATCAAAGATGTATATTCCAAGTAATCAATAAAAATAATTCCCTGTCCATCCCAGAGCACACTTGCCATAACCTTGTTAGCTGACAAAATTGACTGCCTTTTTTTTGGAGTTGGTTCACCTGGCACAATCCACTATTTTAACTGTGATTTACTTTCTGCAATATAGTGATGTATCCGAGTTTCATCCATAGTAACAAGCCATCTCAAAAAGTCACTGGGATTTTTACCATAGAGCTCCAAATTCTTAACAGAAACAGTTTTTCTTTACAACTTTTGATCAGGTGTCAACAAACACTGCAACCATGTTGCACAGACCTTGTGAAAGCCCCCAAAAAATTCTTAAAATATTGCCTACGTATTCTTTTGATATGTTTACAGCCTCTACTATCTCAAACAACTTTAATCTGTGGTCTTCCAGTACTAAACGATGAATTTTTTCAATGATCTCTGGAGTTGTGACTTCCACAGGATGTCCAGAGCGTGGCTCATCACTAGTGCTCGAACATCCCATTTTAAACTCTGCAGCCTACCTTTTAATCATTGTACATGAAGGGCCATAGTCTTTCAATATACTATCCATTTCCTCCTTGATTTCTTTAGGCGTTAAGACTTTCAAATGGAAGCATTTAATCACTGCTCTTTTTTCCAAATCCTCCATTTTTGTGAAACCTCTACATTTGTCTTGTTTAAAATGCTGTCATTCAAAAACTAAACAAGCTATTGACCTGTAACTATGGGTACAAGCTACTCTATAGTTAAACTATATGATGCTATTCGTCAAACTGGTTCAGTGGCACCATCTCTATGTGAGGCCTGGAACTTATCAGCCTACTCTCGTAACACCATTCTGAATTCCCTGCACATTTCCCTGACATAGATGTCTCCCCATGAGGAATAGTAAAAGAAGTACTGACAAAAATAGTTACCTAGCTGAATTACTGGAGGAAATTGAAATAACGTTCTGGTAATCTCTGTAGAAACTTCAGTAGTATATGTGGTTTTTGCAGTACTTTGCCTAAATCAGAAGTGTCTGCAAAAGTGTCTCAAAAATGGCTTGGTTTTAATTTGATGTGTTTATATACGAGGGCTGTTCAATAAAGAATGATCACAATTTTTTTTGACAACGTACCTTTACTCATCCTCATAATTTTTATGGTCCTTCTCAAAATAGTCTCCCCTGAATGCGATGCATTTGTACCAGCGTTTCTGCAAGTCTTCAAAGACATACTGGAAACCATTTTTTGAGAGATCCTTCAAAATCCCCTCTGCAGCCTTCACCATTGCTTCTAATGATGGATAATGCCTCCCACGAAGGCATTTCTTCAAGTTAGGGAATAGAAAAAAGTTACATTGGGCTAAATCCGGACTAAAGGGAAGGTGAGGGATGCACTTCACGTTGATTTTTTCAAGATATTCAGCAACAACATTGGCAATATGCAGCTGTGCATTATCGTGGTGCAGCATCCAGCCTGCTTCATGGAAATGTTGTCTTTTGCGCCTGATATGGACTTGCGATGTTTTCAGGACATCCCTGTAGTATTATCCAGTTACTGATGTGTGAGCAGGTACAACATGCTGATAAACCATTCCATGAATATCAAAGAATGAGATGACCATAACTTTCCCAGCAGAAGCAACCACTTTTGCTTTTCTGGGGGTTGGTGATGAAGGAGATTTTCACACTGAGCTCTGCTGTTTGCTCTCAGGATCAAAATGATGTAGCTGAGTTTCATCAGCAGTGATTATGTTTGAAAGAAACTCCGGATCTTCCTTTAACAACAACTTTAACTGCATGCAGACCTGCATGTGAATGACCTTTTGTTCGGCAATCAACAGTCTTGGAACCCATCGCGCACAAACACGTCTCATGTGTAATGTTTCTGTCACCAACGTGTGGGTGGCACCCAATGAAATGTTCAGTATTTCAGAAAGTGATTTTAAGGTAATTCGTCGATGGTGTCTCACAATGGCAGCAGTAGTGTTGATGTTTTCTTCCTTACGGAAGCAGTAACTGGAGCACTGGGTCCACCTTCCTTTGAAATTGATTGTCTCCCCTCTTTAAACATTTAAAACCACCTTTGAGCAGAACTGTAGAGAAGAACAGACTCTCTATAGGCCTCCTCTAACATTGTATAGGCCTCAACTGAAGATTTGTTGAGACAAAAGCAGAATTTCAATGCTGCATATTGTTCCTCGTGTGTTACCTCCATTGCAGTGGTAGACAATACTGAACATGTCTGAATTTGCCTGGTTCTCACAGGCGGGAACCAGGAGTACCAACAATGAAACTACTACGGTGTGTTTGTTTCACATTAAGCTAACAGAATATAATAAGATTGAATTTTAGTGTGAAAAGTTATGATCATTCTTTATTGAACAGCCCTCGTATCTTGAAACACAGTTTTTAAGTGGCTATTTTGAAATGTGTATATCTTTTTTGGACCTGTACATACACGTGTGTGCATGTATCACCAAAAATTAAGCAATAGTGCTCTCTATCTCCTGAGAAATCATAACATACAAAATATTGTACTTTCCATAAAAGATATATCCAAACATGGGAAATATTTATTTATTTGCTCCTCATAGCATAGCCCTGTAAAGGATAGATAATGTATGCTGGATTCATTAATTGTAATTCTGCACATTTACCAAAGCAGATTTGCAGACTGGTTTTTGTCTTAACTTGATAACACATAACAAAATATGGTGTAGATAAGCTAGGATTCAATCTATTTCTTAAGTGTATGCAATACAATTAACATATAGGTACTCTCTAGAACCAAGCAATACTACATAACAAATGTAATTATTAACTTTAAAGCTTATAATTTTTTGATAAGACGAGGCTTTTGCATGAAATATATATTAATATATTTTGATATATTTCTTATTTTATGCATTTGAAAACTGAAGTTCTTGATATTTCTTGTACATTTTAAAATTATTAACGCATTGAAAGATTGTAAATTTACAGTAAAGAACTATGTAGATAAATTAATATTTTGGTGGTAACACAAAGTATAATCCTTCAGTCATGACTAGGGAGAGGAAGTTTAATAAGTAGCAATATCTACCACATTGAAATATTAAAAGTTAGTAGTCATTGAGGAATACCTGAGTAAAACAAGTCCTTCCATGCAATGTTTTTATTGCATATTTCTGCAAAACTAAAGGAACGTTGATTTATTAAATTGCATGAACAACTACTCAAGTAATTAAAATGGCATCATTTAGAGAAAAAAATACAAAAGGGATCACTTGGTTTATATATTAACAATGTTTCAAATCGAGAAACACAAATTCACACTTAGGCGAGATTAAAATTCTGTCCCGCCTATGTATGTTTTACCCATTATTGCTAAAACAATTTAACATTGACTGAAATTTTTGCAAGATATAGATGAACTGCTTCTTTGTTCATTCATCTGCTTTTATTCAATAAGTTTGTTTATTAAGAAATATAGGATTTTATTTCTTAGTTATATCATCTTTCGATTAAAATTTATCAGCAGTTACTTTTCAAAAATAACCAACCAGCTTATCAATATGTAAGTAGTTCCACAACATTTAAGGTTTTTTTTTCTAATTAACCTAAGATTTAATTTAGGTATCTTCAGTAGTTTTTGAGAAAATGGGATACTTATACCAAAATACGTCATTCACAGTAAAAGAAACTGCCATATTTAGTAGGAGCACAAATTTGTAAGCAAAACTTCCTCTAAAAGTTAGGCTAAAGTTAACCTCTCTATTTCAAGGTGATTTTCTTTCTTTGAAGTGATGTTAAATTCACCATAGAAATTGGCAGGTACAATACAATTTTTAAAAGTATATTTAAAATATAAATATGGTGCTGATAGCAATAAAATATATATTAAAATAAAGAGAAAATTTCAGTTTATAAGACTACACAAAGTTTTAAAAATATAAGTTTTTGCCAGTTCTCACCAGTTGCTCAGCCTCCTCATAAAGAGATAAAAAGAAAAAAGAAGCACCTTTTCATATAAGAGACCTTCAGAACAATAAGCTAATGCATATTGATATTTTATTGAATTTATCTTTAGTTAATACGTAAAATATGAAGCTATTGACAGTGAAGCAAACAAATATGTACAAATATAATAATTTGTAACTTAAAACTTCACTTATCTTATAAGAACTGATGAAACTTTTCTTATCAATTGAACGGGATCGCGATTTCATGAAAATTCTTCCACATCGTCAGCCAGAATCACAAACAAACTCGTCGTCAACATTACAATCACTAGATGTTAATATGTTTGTATGAAACAAATTTAAAAACAGAATCGACTGCCGGTATTTCAAAATTCATTACACAATGTTTATTTTTTTAAATAAATATCTTTACCCAAATCATTAAATCTATAGGACCATTTAATTATTTTAATAATTTAACTTCTGGATTTATTTAGTGGTTGAATGATCAAAAATTATCTGCTATGCTAATTTATCAGTCTGTTTGTACTTAATGTTACGAAAATGTTCTTTCGTTCTGGTTTCCAAATTATTTTACAAAATCACAATCCTGTTCAATTCATAAGAAAAGTTTCATCATTTCTTATAAAATAAGTGAAGTATTAAGTTAAAAATTATTAAATTTGTATATATTTATCTTTAGTGTTAAAAATGATCCACTTTCCATGCAAAAATAAAAGCCCATTCCCAATATCTGCGGAACTATTGTGCCTCCATTTATGGAGTTCACATATAGGCCTTTATTGTTATTTACAGCTACCACTTCTGTCTGCCCCTCTTGTGGACAGACATTTTTATAGAGGCAAACACAGCACCATTTCGTTTATTGGTAGTCTTTCTGGAATCCTAGTGGATGATATGTTACATGGTGGATAGTTGTTTAATTTTTATCCCATTGTTATTTCAGTGTTAGTATTTAAATATATATTTCTAATGCCTGGGTTAGATATCATTGCTTAAATAAATCATAAATTTTTAAAATACAGTTGAATCTGATTTATACATATATCAAGGGGAATAGGAAATATTACTTATAACTCAGAATTAGTACAAATGAGACTTTTTTTTTTCCTTTTACTGCCTTACACTGCAGTGGTCATATCAGTGACTGTTCTCCTTTGGAACATATCGATGATGTTAACTTGTATTCGTTGGGTTGTATAATTAGATTACGCACACATTCACACTCTCATTCATACTTCCAGACTCTGGGAAAGATGGGGAATCATCTTGAATGGAGAAAAATCTGCACCCTCAGTTGGAAAACAAACCCGGGACCCCTAGCACGGCAGGCAAGTGCTCTACCGATTGAGCTACAGGGCCAGCCTAATGAGAATTTGATAATGCATCCCTTTTTTAAAAGTAATACAGTGGGCATGCATGTATAAAATTTTACAAACAATAAAGATATTTACAAATCAAAGATTATTTATAAATTGTTACTGCTTTTAACTATTCAGGTGTACTTTTCTTGCATACAACTCATTTTGCAAAACATATTAATGAACTTAAAGCTTTACTGTGCAAATTTTCGTACTGTGTAATGCCTACACAGTGTGTGTGCAAGAGGTCCCAAGTTCAAATCTTGCTCAGGGTGAGTTATCAGGATAAGTTTCTTCTGGGATTTTCTATCACTGATGAGTATACATTGTGTGTATAAGCAATTCCTAAGTCAGAAGCACAGAAGGTTTTGTGTCTATTAAGCACTATCTCTTCTATGAATTTTACTTTCTGATATAGTGAATAGCATTTCCTTTTTCTTTTCTCCATTCGTGATTAAAAGCAACTGAGAATGGGAAGATAAATCCGCTGTTCAACACTAAACACCAGATACTGAAAATTATCTTTACTTCTCATTTGTTGCTATGACAATGTTGCACTAAAAGACATATAGGTACAAGCTAACGTCCTTGTCTTTTGTTTCCGTGGTCAAAAGCGGCCCGCTCAGCTTGCAACTTTGTCAGCAATGATAATAAGAAAAATGCATTTCAAGTTTCTTTTAAGATAGCATATGCCATATGCTCATTACTATCTACTCTTTCTATGCATTCAGAGCAATAATGTAATAGATAAGTTCAAACCAATCAAAAACAACCAAATTAATGAACACTATACAAGAGGAAACGTGGACTATTTTAGGCATAGAGTGAATAAACGTGTATCTCTAAAAGATGTATATGTTTCCGGAATCACGCTCTATAACAAACTACCACAAGGAATTAAATCTGCAGCTGATGTTTCTGAACAGCAATTTGAAAGGAAGTTGAGGATGTATATGATTAATAAATGTTTATACGACTTGAAGGAAATCTGAAAAACTAATTTGTAAATATGTAATTGTATTTCTGACATGCCCAAAATCATATGTATGATAAACTGGATGAAAATAAATAAAGTGAAAAAAAAATTTGATTGCATATAACTCAGATGTATTCCCTGAAATTTAACATGTATAACTGCTGATTACATATAAATGCATTATGTATAAATAAGGTTGAATTAACATATTTCTAAATTACACTTATCCCCAGGACTTGCAAATATTTACATATAAATATGAGTTGCATATAACTGGGTTACGTATAAAGCAGGTTCAACTGTAGTATTCAGTTATTTTAACTGAAATGGCTTTTATCATCTCCATAGTGCCCGAGTGAACTCTTAAATGGTTAGCTCTTATGCTTGCTTTTATTATGATTTGTGTTGAAGTAGTTAAGTGCACTAAAACTGAACTACTTGATTTACTTTTTGTACACTCGGATATCTCTTTTGTAACACTTTCATCCATGAAACACGGGAGTGTAACTCAATTGTAAATACATTTTAAATTAAATGTATATAAATTGTAAATTAAGTGAGTTTAACTGCTTTAGGAGCATCCTGTATCTAAGAACTCCAATTTGTTTACCAGTAAAACTGTACTTCACACACAGTTCCCTATAGCCCAGGTAACTCAATATTATGTTGTACTTAGTAAACTCTCTCTGCCTGGTAATGACAATGAATATACTAACACTTTCTTTTGCCTTAGTTTTGAAGTTCTGACATTAATTGTACATATATAAATTAATATGTTACTGTATTGCTAGTATTCATTGATTGTTTATGCAATGCAATTGAAGCTCATTTGTGCTTGGTATTTTATTTATTAATGTTTATTAATATAAATTTTCTATACTAGCTTTACTGTTACAAGTAAATATTTGTTGGAGTTAATGAAGTAAAGTAGATCGTAGAAAACTATCTTTGAAAGTATGACAGTTTATAAATAAAATGTAAACATGGTCTTAGATAAATAAAGCTTTTCTGCTGTAATTGACTGTTACTGCATGCTTTAGTAGAGGCAAGATTATGGACACAAAATTCAAGTGATTTACTAATGTAATGCTCTTTCCTTTCTCTTAAAATAGATAAACTTGACAGTTCATTTTCAAGGTCCAGAAGCTCTAGTATGTCCAGTTTAGAAAACATAAGCTCTGAAGCAATACAGTGCCTGGCATTTGCTGACTCTTATACAAAGAAATCAGGTGAGTGTGGTATTGCACATGATGGCATATAAAGGTTGTTTCGAAATGACACCGAACGAATATAGCCGTTTTGCGGTTTATAACTTAACTAGTCCGAATTTCAGTGTCACAGCTTCGAAATTCCCTTAGGTATAAATGTTAAGCAGCATTAAATATTACATGATTTTGTGCAGTGCAGGAACCACTGCTGTGTAGATAATGAATGAATGAATGAATGAATGAATGAATGAATGAATGAACCTCAGAAGTTGTTATTGGGATGCACCGGTCACAAAAACATAAACATTGCTCCTTGCTTGTTATCAATGACCCTCGCCTCGCTTTCAGGTAATGGGGCAAAGGGCAGTTACTTGTAAAAAGTCGACTAATGACTCAGTTCCAAATTTGCTCATTTTGCTATGATCTTAATTGTACAGTACTTTCAACCAGCTACTGTGAATTCAACAGCTTCTTTTTAAGTTAAAAATTCTTTAATTAGTATTATTAAACACAGTGAAATAAAATGCTTGTCTCATTGCATAAGGCGTTTAGTTTTTGTTAACTTTATCTACTGCAGCAGGATTCCTCCATTGTTGTGGGTTTCGATTCCCCAAAGTTGCGGCAACATATATAGCAAGATTCGTGCTGGTATCTCGTTTACCGTCGTTAATCTTACTTCGTCAATCTTACCTTTGTCCAAAATATTATGACTTGATGAAGAAGATGTTGCCCGAAGTTATCAGGAAAATCCTTAATTATGCCTCGGCTAGCCTTTAATATTCTTCTTGTATATTCTTACTTACGAGCAATGAAAACTCTAAGTTACAAGGGTGGTAATGAGTGAAGAAATCATTAAAATTTTTAATTTGAATTTCTATAAGAAATCAATCTTTTGTTATTTGTTTTAACACTATATCCTTTACAATTCTTATCACGAAACTTTATACTGTGATCTGAATCAATCTAAAACTTCAAATTGAACTAATACTTAAATATATCGAGATTCAACTGTATTAGAACACCACAGTGAAGCGAAAAATTATTAAATTTTAGATGAGTCGCATTTTTTACACATCTGCTTCACTTTCGTACCTATTTTGAGGACATGTTTCGCAAATCTTCGTTTGCATCTACGGCTCTTGTGCGACTTAAATTATCCAGAATTATACAGAAACATATATTGGATACCACAAAATTAACAGAATCAAAATCCGAGACACAGTTGAGGAAATTCACATATCCCAGAGTACATCATAAATTCAACAAGATATCAAGAAGTACATCACCCTAGCCCCAATAAATAAATTCAATTTAAAAAAACTTATTATGCAACAACCTGAAAGACCTAAATACAAGAAATCAGGTATATACAAAATCAACTGCTCAGACTGCAATAAGTTCTACATAGGAAAAACCAAAAGAAGTTTACATATTAGATTACAGGAACATATGAGATGTGTGAAATACAAACAAATAGAAAAATCAGTAATAGCCCACCATTTCTGGTCTACTAATCATGAAATTGTACCAAATATAAAACTATTAAAAGACAGCCATTTTTTGAATAAAAACAAGTAAGGATAATTTAGGTGATGTTTGTGTTTGAATTACTGACTCATTATTTTCAAATGTTAAATACATCACTGTTTCTAACCTTTTGCTTCAAATAATACCTTTCCATTATTTAAACATTATACCGAACTGATAACAGTATTTGAACAGTGTGGAAAACCAATTCAAATACTGTTATCAGTTCGGTATAATGTTTAAATAATGGAAAGGTATTATTTGAAGCAAAAGGTTAGAAACAGTGATGTATTTAACATTTGAAAATAATGAGTCAGTAATTCAAACACAAACATCACCTAAATTATCCTTACTTGTTTTTATTCAAAAAATGGCTGTCTTTTAATAGTTTTATATTTGGTACAATTTCATGATTAGTAGACCAGAAATGGTGGGCTATTACTGATTTTTCTATTTGTTTGTATTTCACACATCTCATATGTTCCTGTAATCTAATATGTAAACTTCTTTTGGTTTTTCCTATGTAGAACTTATTGCAGTCTGAGCAGTTGATTTTGTATATACCTGATTTCTTGTATTTAGGTCTTTCAGGTTGTTGCATAATAAGTTTTTTTAAATTGAATTTATTTATTGGGGCTAGGGTGATGTACTTCTTGATATCTTGTTGAATTTATGATGTACTCTGAGATATGTGAATTTCCTCAACTGTGTCTCGGATTTTGATTCTGTTAATTTTGTGGTATCCAATATATGTTTCTGTATAATTCTGGATAATTTAAGTCGCACAAGAGCCGTCGATGCAAACGAAGATTTGCGAAACATGTCCTCAAAATAGGTACGAAAGTGAAGCAGATGTGTAAAAAATGCGACTCATCTAAAATTTAATAATACTTAAATATTTTCGAGCAATTAAAAAGCGTCCGGTCTCTTCAGCGTTCCAGAAAGAAAGACAATTTTCTTTCGGTATCTACAACAAGATTATTTAATCTTCGTTACTATCGCTACCCATATATTACTTTTATATGATTGGCCAATTTACTACTATGTCACTACATTACATAATACAATTATTACTACATATATTTTTACACAAGTTTATTTTTCTTTTATAAATTTATAAAATTTCCAAACCCTTTTTAAATATAAATCAAAACAACTGTTACACTACAATTCTTTGATATTGTTCTCTGTTCTTTTATCATTTAATGCTTGCATCATCAACCTCACTAACATTTAACTTCCCCCCCTAAAAGGTTTAAGTTGCAAATGTCCACCGCTTATTTGCCATCATCGACTGTTATAGCAGAATGTTGGAACATGTTAAACACTCATAAAAAAATAACTAAGGAACAGCTTCTTTACTGTGGTTTTATAAGCCAAAGAAATTCTTAAAAGTAGCAAGCTACCGTGGAGTATGTTGGTATGTTTACAAACAGCTACATCAGGCGGCAGGGTGTCGTCTACCTGCAATTCCTTTGATAGTGTGAGGTATGTGGCGTTTTTCCTGTCACTGCCTAATCCACACTCATTCTGGAGCGTTTTTAATGTGGCTCTATTGGCGATAAAAACTATCTATATATGTCACATAGAAGCTGAGTTACTTATATTCGTTTGGTTTCATTTTGAAACATCCTGTATATTTTTACAAGATATATAAAATGACAGTATTTCATAATTCATTTTGTGATCTTCATTTTTCAAAATAAATATTTTTTCCTAAACGTTAAATCTATGGGTCCATCTAATTGCTTCAGTAACTTTCCCTATGGATTTATTTCATGATTAAGCTGATTTATATGTCTCTTTATATTTAATGTTTCTAAAATGTCCTTTAATTCTAGTTTCAGCCCACATAAACTTCTAATGTACCTTAAATAAAATAAAATAAAACCTATCTGCCTCACTGAGAAATTCCCATATTTATGTTAAGTATTTCTGACTTCATTAGGTAAGACATTTTTAATAAATACAGGATGTAACAAAAAGTTATGTTAATTTGAGAAAACAGCTCTTGCAGATAGAGGATTAAATAATGTTATATGTACATAGGTCCAGAAATTGTTTGTTTCCTTTTTACAGCAGAACCCCGTACAACAACTTTCATTGACAGAACAGTGGAAAGAAAGGAAATCACAGCAGTTGTTGCATCCATCAACCAACTGTCCCATCAACTCCCTTATGCGCTGAGTTAGGTCTGAAGAATTTCATAATGTCTGACAGCTTTCCATCATATGAGCATGAACAGTATGTACATTTGGAACAGTAGTTGTATAAACATGGGATTTTGAATGAAAATGAAAATCTAGTAGGATGAAGTCAAGTAAGTGTGGAGGCCACGGAATTGGCCCACCTCTTCCTATCCACCTACCAGGAAACCTACTATTCAGAAATCAACAGAGAGAAAGTCTGAAATGAGGAGAAAGTCCAATGTGCATGAGCTCAGTATTGATGCCTAAGCCTAAGCGGACCACATACTGTACTGTAGCACAATGACAACGGTGTAATGCAGCTTTTCATCCAATTTAACCAGATGTAAAAGCAAATGTTTACTACTGTACAATTAAGCCACTGTTATGATGTGGAGTTATGGTCACAGGACAGCTATGTATACACATCTGACCATGTAAGCAGAGTTGTAGAAAGGAAGCTCTACCATGAAAATAAGTACAAGGGCTGATCAACAAAGACTTAGACTGATCTTTTTCCTGTTGCTTCTATGATAGTTTCTTATCTGTAACATACACTCCTGGGAATGGAAATAAGAACACATTGACGCCGGTGTGTCAGACCCACCATACTTGCTCCGGAAACTGCGAGAGGGCTGTACAAGCAATGATCACACGCATGGCACAGCGGACACACCAGGAACCGCAGTGTTGGCCGTCGAATGGCGCTAGCTGCGCAGCGTTTGGGCACCGCCGCCGTCAGTGTCAGTTTGCCGTGGCATACGGAGCTCTATCGCAGTCTTTAACACTGGTAGCATGCCGCGACCGCGTGAACGTGAACCGTATGTGCAGTTGACGGACTTTGAGGGAGGGCATAAAGTGGGCATGCGGGAGGCCGGGTGGACGTACCGCCGAATTGCTCAACACGTGGGACGTGAGGTCTCCACAGTACATCGATGTTGTTGCCTGTGGTCGGCGGAAGGTGCACGTGCCCGTCGACCTGGGACCGGACCGCAGCGACTCACGAATCCACGCCAAGACCGTCGGATCCTACGCAGTGCTGTAGGGGACTGCACCACCACTTCCCAGCAAATTAGGAACACTGATGCTCCTGGGGTATCGGCGAGGACCATTCGCAACCGTCTCCATGAAGCTGGACTTCGGTCCCGCGCACCGTTAGGCCGTCTTCCGCTCACGCCCCAAAATCGTGCAGCCCGCCTCCAGTGGTGTCGCGACATGCGTGAATGGAGGGACGAATGGAGACGTGTCGTCTTCAGCGATGAGAGTCGCTTCTGCCTTGGTGCCAATGATGGTCGTATGCGTGTTTGGTGCCGTGCAGGTGAGCGACACAATCAGGACTGCATACGACCGAGGCACATAGGGACAACACCCGGCATCATGGTGTGGGGAGCGATCTCCTGCACTGGCCGTACACATCGGTGATCGTCGAGGGGACACTGAATAGTGCACAGTACATCCAAACCGTCATCGAACCCATCGTTCTACCATTCCTAGACCGGCAAGGGAACTTGCTGTTCCAACAGGACAATGCACGTCCGCATGTATCCCGTGCCACCCAACGTGCTCTAGAAGGTGTAAGTCAACTACCCTGGCCAGCAAGATCTCCGGATCTGTCCCCCATTGAGCATGTTTGGGACTGGATGAAATGTCGTCTCACACGGTCTGCACGTCCAGCACGAACGCTGGTCCAACTGAGGCGCCAGCTGGAAATGGCACGGCAAGCCGTTCCACAGGACTACATCCAGCATCTCTATGATCGTCTCCATGGGAGAATAGCAGCCTGCATTGCTGCGGAAGGTGGATATACACGATACTAGTGCCGACATTGTGCATGCTCTGTTGCCTGTATCTATGTGCCTATGGTTCTGTCAGTGTGATCATGTGATGTATCTGACCCCAGGAATGTGTCAATAAAGTTTCCCCTTCCTGGGGCAATGAATTCACGGTGTTCTTATTTCAATTTCCAGGAGTGTAAATATTTTAAAATAGCAAGTTTTTGTGTATAATGTCCGTAGGCGGCAGCACTCTCGCATTGGTAGGTTTGTAGTAATGCTTTGTTTTGTAGATGCTACATGCATTTCACATACTAGACAATGGAGTGACACATCTTGTTGCTGATGTCGGGAATGCGTTTTTGAAATCAGTTATCACCGGTGATGAGTCAGGCTGCATCATTGTGGTCCTGAAGGAAAACAAGCCAGCACAGTGTGAAACTCGCCAGGTTCTCCAACACTAAAAAGAGGCAAAAATGGTTCCATGTACAGAGAAAGTGATGATCACATTTTTTTACTGTGATGCAGCATGCAGTTCCCCCTCACACGACTGTTACAGCAGCATACTACAATCAATATTGGCTACATTAAGGAAGCACATTGCAAAGAAATGACCAGAGCTTTCTCGGACTGCGTGGCAACTTCATTATGACAATGCACGGCCTCATGTGGAATAAAAGGTCATGGAATTTCTGGCTCGATTCAACATTACCTGTACACCGCATCCAGCTCGTAGCCACAATTTTGCACCCTGTGAATTGTTTATTTCCATCATTAAAGGCAAAGCTTAGGGGTATTCGATTTGAGAACTCTGAAGCAGTGCTCAAGAAAAGTGAGACGATTCTCAAGAACCTGACAAAGAATGGCCTGCAGCACATGTTCAAGGACTGGCAGAGATGCTATACAAAGTTCATTGAAGTAGGAGGGGACTACTTTGAAAAAGATCATGTAAACATTGAAATGGAGTAATAAACATCTGTAAAAAAAAATCAGTCTCAGTCTTTGTTGATCAGCCTTCGTAATTTCCAGACATACATTTATATAACATTTTTTTTAATCCTCTAGGTGCAAAAAATCTTTTTCCCAAAGTTTTGACATACCTTTTTGTTACAACCTGTAAACAGAATTTAATAAGATCCACTTTTGTTTCTTTCTTTGTTTTTAAATTAAATGTAATGTCATTTTACAGACCCATCAACATTTCCTACTCTATGGGTTGGAACAAGCTTGGGTTCTGTGCTGACTATAATGTGCAACGTTCCACCACCAGGGGAAAGCCGGCTGACACAACCAGTCGTTGTTTCACCTATAGGTAAGTTTTCTTCTACAGTTAAGATTTCTTCTATAAGTCCTATTAAAGTTAGAAAAACTGGGTGGCTTGAAAATCACTTTCTTTTTCAAAGAAAATTCACAGCTGATCAATGTGTAGACTTGAAGCTTTCAATTGAGCATTATATTAATTAAGGCTTCATAGGTGTTCAGTAGGGCAGGAACTTTGAACACCAAAACATTGGAAGGCAAGTGCAGGTTGCGAGAGACTGACCTATGGAACCTTGTGATCGACAGCTGTCCTGATGTACAGTCACGTTACGAGGGAGGGTCTGAGGTGAGACTTCTAATATTGAAATGTATGCTGCTTTAGGGGCAGTGAAAAATGTTTGAGAAAAATAAACAAAGTCCCTGATGATGATAATAATAATAATAATAGTAATTGTGTTACACAAAAACTTTGTGTTCTTAAAAACAATCCATCACATTCAAAATTGTGAGAAGTGCGAAATTGTTTAAATAGCAACACAGATTCGAATATAAACTGTTTCAGGTATGCTCCATTCACATCATGCGATGTAGAGAGAACATTCTCTCAATAAAAAAATATTTTGTTAGACAGTAGAACAAGTTTCAAATTTGAGAATTTACGAATGTACGTATTAGTACATTGCAATAAAATTAATGACTATAATTAAAATTTAAACAATGTAATTTCAATAGACCTATGTACCTGTTCACAAAAGAGAGAATGAATGAGTTTAGGGATTTTCTCATACTATTCATATATACATGCTTAGTCAAGAGCCTCCGTTTGTTTTCATCGACTGACTGTACGTACCCAAGGTTGGAAACAGATGTAGCGTGCTCTACAGACGTGTTCTCCCGACCCTCAGTTATTTGTAAACAAACCTAATTCTATGGTCTCTGTCTAGCAAACGTATTAGGTTCAGTGTCTAAAATTCACCCGATGCCTAACGGCAGCTGAGTAAATGAAAGAAGAAGTCTAAAATTCTTGCCCTGGTGATCAGCCATGTCAGGTTTATGAAGGTGGAGCTTTCGGCCAGATCCTGAAGAAGGCTAGGAGTATAGAATCGACAAAAGTTTGTTCCTGAACCTGACACAACTGATCACCCACGAGCCTTGATTAATAGTCAATCAATACATTAATAACTCTGAAACAGTTTTGCAGCATTTGAATTTAGCACAACTGGAAGTAATATACAAATCTTCACATTTAAAATAAGGAAAATATATATTTCACAGTTGAAGGCAAGTTGTTCAAACTGAATATTGTGATCTATTATTATAATACATATTTTCATGAAAATATGAATAACTCATGCTCTTTCAGTTAGAAAATAAGAATCTCTATCTTTCTCAAAGAGATTTGCCACTTCATACCATAGTGGAGTTGTTCAATATAAACCTGACAATTTAATGTCTAACATTTTGTTAATAGACAGAATATCTGTGTAAATACGTAAATATGAAGCTATTAACAATGACGCTAACAAATATATACAAATATAATAATTTGTAACATAAAAACTTCACAACTTCAGCTCAAGCCTCAAACAGTTGTGAAGAATTGTTTCACGAAATCGCGATCCTCATAAATTAATAAGAAAACTTTCATCATTTCTTATAAGATAACTGAAGTTTAATGCTACAAATTACTATATTTGTATATACCCTCCTTAATTACTTTGGTTTATTATTGTAACTTTGTGGGTTCATAGAATTAAAAGTCCATTTTGCCGAAATTCTAAATGTTCTTTATTTCCGTAGCAATACACTGTTCAATTCTCAGGTAACAACATTACATCACATATACAACACAATCTTCTAAGTTCGATGACAATAACAAACAGCGTTCAGTTTGCAACATCAGCTCTCGTTACAACAACACTCTCAGCTGTTCTCTGCTTACCTCTCCTGCGACTGTTTACAGCTACTCCTCTTGGTGAGTCGTCGCTCCCTTAAATACCTCACTGATAATTTCGAGAGATTTCTGGACCAAACAGGAATTGAATGTTCTATCACCTTCCAGAAGCGTAACCCTATCTAGAATGTTGGATTGAAGATAAACTCCTCTAAAACAAAACAGATGAGGATAAATTGTAACCATCAAAATAAATTAGAAGTAAATGGTGTAGAAATTGAAGAAGTGAATACTTTCCTATACTTAGGAAGTATGGTTACAAAAGTAGGAGGAACAGAAGAAGATATAAACAGATGGATACGACTAGCAAACGGAGCATTTGTGCAGCTATACCCCATATGGAAAAATAATAACATCTCTTTGAAGACAAAACTTAGGTTGTTCAACACCAATGTAAAATCAGTCCTCCTCTATGGTTGTGAAACATGGAAAGTCACGGATGTAACAAACAAGAAGATGCAGGTCTTTGTAAACAGATGCTTGAGGTGTATTTTAAACATAAGATGGCCAGAAATAATATCAAATGAAGAACTGTGGGGAAAATCCAACCAAACCCCAATATACTGTCAAATAAAACAAAGAAAGTGGAACTGGATAGGCCATACGTTGAGAAAACCAGATGGAGGCGTTGAGAAGACTGCATTAGATTGGAATCCTCAAGGAGTAAGAAAGAGGGGACGACCTAAGAAGACATGGAAGCGATCAGTAGAGGAGGAAGCCAAGGAAGGAGGGAAAAGCTGGAAAGAAGTAAAATGGCTGGCTGGAAACAGAGTACGCTGGAGGAACTTTACTGCTGCCCTATGTTCCACTTAGGAATAACAGGAAATAAGTAAGTCAAGAATGTGATGCACTTGTCCCAGCGTTTCTGCCAGTCTTCAAAGACATGCTGGAAACCATTTTTGAGAGATCCTTCAAAATTGCCTCCGCAGCCTTCACCACTGCTTCTGATGATGGATAATGCCTCCCACGAAGGCATTTCTTCAAGTTAGGGAATAGAAAAGTCACATGAGGCTAAATCCGGACTATAGGGAGGGTGAGGGATGCACATCAAGTTGATTTTTACAAGATATTCAGCAACAGCATTGTCAATCTGTGGCCGCGCATTATCGTGTGCAGCATCCAGCCTGCTTCATGGAAATGTGGTCTTTTGCGCCTGATATGGACTTGCAATGTTTTCAGGACATCCCTGTAGTATTGTCCAGTTACTGATGTGTGTGCAGGTATAACATGCTGATAAACCATTCCATGAATATCAAAGAATGAGATGACAATAACTTTCCCAGCAGAAGCAACCACTTTTGCTTTTTGGGGGTTGGTGATGAAGGAGATTTCCACACTGAGATTTGCTGTTTGCTTTCAGGATCAAAATGATGTAGCCAAGTTTCATCAGCAGTGATTACGTTTGAAAGAAACTCTGGGTCTTCCTCTAACATCAACTTTAACTGCATGTTACCTCCATTGCAGTGGTAGGCCATACTGAATATGTTTGAATTTGCATGGTTCTTACAGGCGGGAACTAGGAGTACCAAATATGAAACTGCTACGGCGTGTTTGTTTCACATTAAGCTAACAGAATATAATAAGATTGAATTTTAGTGCGAAAAATTATGACCATAACAAATTTATAATCATTCTTTACTGAACAGCCCTCATATTTTTCATTGTTACATATGAAAAATATATGAGAGTGAAACTCAAGATTCAAACTTGGCCCTATAGGCTGGAAGGCAAACACTAATCCCACACTTTAGATTTGCCACAATGCTCTGAAATTTTCCAAGGTAGGATAAAGAGCAAAATAGCAGAAGGTTGTAATTCAGGATGATGAAGACCTGACTATACTGCAGAAGGCTTGTAGGGCAAGGGAAAAATTTAGTTATTTTTAATACATACAAGGGTTGAAAATTTTAAACATAATTTTCTCAGAAACTATTTGGAACATTTGCATAAAATTTACACAGGAACTAAAACTTGTCATACTCAGGTTAAGAATTCTTTGGTAGATTCTATATAATGGCATGTTTTATGCATGTCTCTTTGAGAGGAGAAAACCTTTTACTATTTCATAATGCAGGAATACATTTTACTGAGAGCATAGTTTTGGTAAAAAGATGTATAAAAACTGTAAATTGCATTGAAAAGCATTGGATAATTTCTGAGAAAAATTTGCACGTTGTATGATGGATGAAGCAAAATATATACTTTTATTCTAATATGTAGCAGAGCATTCATCATGAAGCAAATACTCTTGTTTAAGGTACTACTGTTATATTTTCCAGGTACTATTTTCCGACTAAAAGGCTGCATATTGACGATGTCCTTCCTGGATTGTAACGGAGCCCTCATACCATATTCTTATGAAGCCTGGAAAGATGAGAATAAGGAAGGAAAGGATAGAATAAGTAAGGATACTCTAATGCAAAGGAATATATATAAAATTGTCCATTATGAAAAGTAATGACAATTTTTAATAGCTTTTGTCTTTAAAATTCTTTTCCATAATTACATTTTGATGACCAAAGAAAAAGTTCATGGTAAAGTTTGAAATGTTCTTTATATTATATGGTATTTATTAAAGTAATCTTAGGTTAAATGCTTTGGAAATATGGAAATTTAATTGTTGTTGCACATGAGATGTGTGTAGGCTAAGATTTGGATAGATAGACTGAAAAATGTAATGCCATTGCCGGGATTTGAACCCGGTCCTCGTAGCCAATGAGATATGCACCTTTTTGTGTTGATTTACTATGCTATAGGTACAGTATACCACAGGAGAGTACGTCTGCGGGGCCTGAGACACAGGGGAGTTAGAGAAGGTTCCCACCCTTCATGGATAGATTTATGACACCCCATGCCAGTTCAGTTACAGACCATTCAAAAATATTCTGATGTCTTCTACTTTTGTGAATGAATCTTCTTGGTTTTAGTGTACAGAGTAAACAGGGTGCATGTTTTTTTTAACGGTTTTACTCCTTGTGTAGCATGCATTCCTGTCATACACATTCGCTGTCCTTATCCCACTGTGTAAGGGGGTGCATTCCTTTCAGAGACTTACTCTGCATTGGTGGACAGTACTTAAGTCACAAATCTTAGCCTACACAGGGCTAGTGTGGAAGAAGATTAAATTTCTATTATTTAACCTAATAGTGGTAACTATAACTATTATCATTTTTCTGTCATTCTCTGGATAACCTGGATTTTCGTTAACTCGAATCAGTCCTGGTCCCAGTTGATCCGGGTAAATGAGATTCTACTATACTTACAAATACAAGAACAGTTTAACATCAGTATCATATAACTTCATGAATTTCAATAAGAGGATGTATTATATTATATTTGGTTAAACGCTTTATTGTTTTTAATATCTAAATAATATTTTACAGGGGCACACGGTAGCCTAGTGGTTATGGCACTAGACTACAAGCCAGGAGGTCATGGGTTCGATCCCCGATGGTACCATTGGAATTTATTCCCTGGTATAATCCTTCTGGTCGCACTACGGCTCTGGGGTTTAGCCTTTAACAGAAATGAGTAATGGGGGTGAAGGCAGCTGACCACCTCACAGGCCTCGTATGCCGAGGTCTATATAGATGGGTGCTGTAACCATCCTCGCCCCGATAGAGACCATATGGCCTAGCATAGGGGTACCTTTACCTTTACCTTTTAGTATTTTACTAGTGTTTGAATGTTGAGGGGTTCTGGACTAGACCAGGAGATTGCATGAACCTTCTTTTGGCCACACAAAGAGTATATAGTGTAAAAATGGTAGTGTGGCAGATGATTCAGAATATGTTGTTTTATTTAATAGATGGAAATGTTAAATTTAAATGAAGTCGACTAATGACACTAAACAATGTTAACTTAGTGAATCCAATCCATAGTCTAAAGATGAAACCTGCTTTTTCATCTTAATTTCTGGTCTCTTTATTTTTGTTCAGTATTCTAGGTGATGATTGTGCCCACGTTGCCATAGTTGTTTTATTGTTCAGTCAATTTTGATTCTGTAAGTTGCAAGGCATTTTAATTTTCAGCAAATTTTCATGACACAAATAAATTTGAAATTGATGTGTGTTTGGAGGAATTTAGTAACAGTGACGTCAAAATTAATATAAAAATTATTTGTGGTTGGTTTATTGACACTCGTCACTTACTTTTTCATATATTTATGAGAGACTAGTTTCAAAGGCCCTGGCCTCCATTTTCAATCTCCATTTGAAAATGGAGGCCAGGGCCTTTGAAACTAGTCTCTCATAAATATATGAAAAAGTAAGTGATGAGTGTCAATAAACCAACCACAAATAATTTTTATATTAAATTTGAAATTGTTTCCAAAAAATTATATTGTCCTACAATCTGTTAACAGAAACTAAATAAAGAGCATTTTTAGTTGTTTTATCATCTTCCATTACTTTATGCAGTTATTGTTTGTGTTGCATTTACACAGAGACACCTACCAAATCGACGTCCAACAATCGCATGTCGCCTACACTGAGTGGTCAGCAGGACCAGTATGCTGATCGCCAGTTTGTCGTGCTAACATCTGAGAAACAAGCTCGTGTTGTGGCCTTACCTTCCCATAACTGTGTCTATCGGCAACAGCTAGCAGATGCTGATTTTGTAGTCAAAGCTGAAACCATCTCTCTTAAAGGTAAATTAATTTTTAGTGTGAAAATAAAGTGCACAGATTTGTAATGTAAGTTTGTAACATAATTATGAAATATCATTTGATAGATTTAAGGAAAATTATGTATCAATAATAGAAACATATAGTGCAAAATTGTTTAAAATATTTGTTTAAAGTTAGGGATTGACCTTCAAGCTGTTACTAGATTGAATAAGCTTTTTAATGGATTATTAATTTGCAGTTTTTAAGATATGTGAAGTGATCTTTATGTTGCCAAATGAATATATTTTTCCAATATTGAAAGATGCCTGCTGCTCTTCTTTCCCATGATGACCAAAGATGAGTAGTTAAAAAATAATAAATAATTTTACTGGAACACGAGTTTCTAGCATCTTCTCCAGCGTGCCCAAGTCAGCAGAAAACTGCATTCCAGTAAAATCCACTGAACTGCATTATGCAGTGATAAACAATATTCTCCAGTTGCCAGGAAAGCTGGCACCAGAAAACCTGCAATCTAATACCCCACTGATACGATGCAACAGTACTCTTCACTATGCAGTTAAAAAATAAGGCTCTTCTTTCTAATATGCAACGCAGCGATTTTTCTCTAATTGCTTCACACTTTTTTATGTTTTTATATACCACCATGATTTTTAATATAATTTCTTTACTTTTAGTGCAATTTTGTGTTGGAGAGCATTCTTTTAACATTATTAATTGTTTATTTATTTACTTACTGTGTAATGTAGCCATACTGAAGAATTCAGTGCAGCCAAACTATGCTTGTCTCTCCACTGAATGCAATGCTGCCAACAGTCTTTACTTGTCGCAAAATTACACTATGTAGCAGACTAAATTTATGAGTTTGAGGACTGTATCAGACTGGTTCGGTTACTACCGCGAAGTGTGCATGATGTCAAATTACACCAAGTATACTGCAAGAGGAAAAATTGGTGGTCCCAGTCACTTCGTTCAAAACGTAGAATGAAAAATTGGACGGCGCAAGTTTCATTGTGGGTGCTGCAATTAGACTGTAGAGCGTATTTGCATCCCTCCTGTTGTTGGGGTATATCATCATACGCACCTCATTCGTCTCCACGTCAATCATTCCCAAGATCCAGTTACCCTCTACGATGCGCTCACAATGAAACTTGCATCGTCCTATTTTGCATTCGTCGATTTGAACGACATGGCTGGGACCGCCAATTTCCCCCCCCCCCCCCCCTTGCAGTATACTTGGTGTCATTTGACATCATGCACACTTCGTGGCAGTAGCCGAACTAGTCCGATACAAATTAATAAAGTCTCCATTTGCCACAATAGTTATTCCTTAAAGTTAACACTTCAAAGAGGTGAAGATTAGCGCCTTGTAGTAATGAGTATAGTGAACAAGCATTGTATAAACTAAAAAGTTCCCGCTCATATTATCTTTTTTTGTCAGTTGTTTGTAGAAAACCTGGACAGTTTAAGGATGATACTCTTCCAGACAGTTCTCCCATTGTTGAAAAAGAGGACAAGTCTATGGAAAAGAGGACAAATGGTAAACATGGTGTTCTGCTCGTGAGAAGTAAAGTAGCAACTTCCGCATGTTAGAAACAGTATATATATCCTTCTGGTTTTAGCTTACAGATGAAGAAGACCAATTCTAACAGCTTATTGTTATAATGGTACAACCAAAATCTAAATTCCATTAGATTCCAGTTCCACCAGAATGAGTAACGAATTTCCTTAGTTTCAAGAATCTGTAGTTTCCTCAGAAATTCATCCGTTCTATACCACAGCTAATTGCTTCAGTATCCATTAATATTTATGAACATGTACTTTTGTCTTTCTCCTTTAGGAAGATAGTGTCACAAGTGTTTTGTAATGTTTTGAATCATTTAGCAACAATTTAAACTTCCTTTATATGTAAGTCCTCTGTACTGCACCTGTGTTTGAGGTGTTATTTGCTGGTGGCTCAATATTTTTGAAGAACAAAAAGTTATTTCAGCTTTTATACACTCTTGAGAGATAACTTTGTTCAACAATTTATTGAATCACCAGAAGATGACTGGTCAAACATACTATCATCTTCCAGTACTAGTTTAATGGAACAATTGAATACCAAAGCTTTAATAAATCAAGGAACATTGCTACTAGTTTTCAAACTTCCATATTTTCTCATGTATTATTTGGAATGTTCAATTACGCTTCAGTATAATGCTGGTAAGAAACATTGGATTAACTGAACTATTAGTCTTGGAGCAGTATAAATGATTGCACAATAGATTAATTAAACGATAAGTAACAACACTGATAATTGATAAAACCATTTGTAGTTGATTTTTCAAACTCAGTCACTTCATTTTGATTTTTTGAGGGAGAACAACCAACAGTTGTGTCTTTGAGGTTTAAAACAGAAACAACAGCTCCTGAAACTAGTATGTCAAAAAATCAAAATGTAAGTGGCGGAGTGTGAAAAACAGACTACAAAGAGTTTTATCAAATAATTTGGGCATCACTGTTACTAAATTCTTCCAAACATGCATAATCACTGATAATATTTTAAACAGATTAAATAATCATGAATATCTGTACAAGGAACAAAAGTATTTAAATTTATTTATTTTATTCATATATTAATTTTGTATTGTATTGTATTTATTTCATCCTATTGAATATTTTGTTTTATAAACGTTATTTTGCTGAAAGAAAATGGTTTATGCTAATTTACTTCTTTCAAAACAAAGAGGAAAGAGGAGTCGTGTAATTATTTAAAACTAGAATAGGGGTTAAATGACAAGAGAGCACTCTACTGCGTACTTGGTATCTGAGAGTATTGCCTAGCGATTTTGTAATCCAAAATACCTTCAAAAAATTGATCTTCATTATTCTTCACTCATTTTGCTGCAAAGCACGAATAAGTGTTTTATTCCTCATGACTCTTGCCATAAAAGATTTTATAGATTATATCAATATTGTTGTCAATTGTATTGTTGGTTGGTGTCGCGGCTGCAAGCCACAGCTGGCATGTGGGTGAGTGCTGAATGCTTGCCAAGTGAGAAGGAGACAGATGTCTGGATAGTTTCATCTTTCTCTTGCCACTGTGAAACGCCTTGAAATGTTGGTGCTTTCTAGAACAATGACTGGAGGTATAAAAGCCTGCAGCTGTGCAGTGTGAGAGCTGTGTGAGGGTTATTTGAACAGTACCGCAGTGAATTCTTTTATTTGTTTACGTGTAGGGGGAGTAAAGAGACAACCTTGAAGGTGGCTGTTGCATATGTCACGTCATTTTTACTGCTGCAAGGGGTGTACAAAGTTATTTTTTACTGCAATAAATAGCATTTTAAATTTCTGCAAACAAGACTTTTATTTCTATGAACCCACAAAGTCACAATATGAATGACAGATGAGAGGTTTATGGTTAAAATACTGCCAGAACCATCCTCCCTGACTTGTTTATGCTCATCTGAACTTGGACATGAATGTTTCATTGTATCATAACTGTCCATCATCTATGACTTTATATGTAGTAAGAATGGATATTAAACACTATCACCATCATCATGACCATCAGCATTATCCTAGCAATTACAAAATGTTGATAACAGGACTAAAACTGATGAAAAAGTTTCACTTTTATTATATTCATGCATTTCTATGTTAATATGTTTAATACATCAACACATTTTCAACTCAAATAATATAAATAAATAATAAATTTAGGCTTTAGACATTCCATAACAGCAAAGGCCTTTACACAGGACAAGCTTGTACTTATGCTCCAAAGACAAGCAACTCCTTGGGAGCTTTGTCGTATTGCTATTGCTTCTTCTTTTCTCTATTCCTATTTTCCACTCTTGTATCATTTCCATTCTGCTTGTCCGCCAAACACTTCTGCACTGCAATTTTCACATACTGCACTCATTATCATGTCTTTTGTCCCTCTTGGTACTTCTGTTTCTTGCCACTCTTGTCCATTGACTTCTCAATCTCATTCTAGTCACCCATCTAGTTCTTTGGTGCCCCACATCTCTTCGTCCTCTTGCTCTTTCTGCCACAGTATGCATTTTTGTTCTACTTCTTAATTCTTCATTCCTAATTTGTCCTTTATTGAAATGTTTAGGATTTTATGCTCCAGCTGTCTCTCTATTGCCAGAGTAGCTTACAAGATTGTTAGAAGTGCTAATCCTAAACAATACTAATTGACAGCTCTCACATTCATTACTGCCAGCCAAAATATCAGTCTCTAATTTAAATCTAGGAATTTATCTCTAGCAAAAGAAAACGCTATCTAAATCAGTTGAGTAAAGTAAACAAAACTGAAGCATTTATAGAATATCATAAGAAGTATAAGCAAATATATAATAAGGTAATAAAAGCTGCAAAAAAGCAATATATAGATACTTGCATTTCAAATTCGTCGAATAAAAATAAGACTATCTGGAATATAGTAAAAAATGAAAGCACTAACAACATGGTCAGAACTAGAGACAAAATTACTTTAATAGTTGATAATACAAAATTAGATAATCCTGCTGAGGTATCAAATATCCTTAATAAACACTTTATTAGTGTTGCTGATAGAGTACCTTTGACTCATCCCAATATAACAAATACTCCTATCAAATTAATCAGAAACGATAAAAGTGTATTTCTCAAACCAGTAACTTCTGAGGAGATTCTTAAAATAATACATTCAAAAAAGAACACATTCTCTGCTGGATTTGATGATGTACCAGAGTGTATAATCAAATCTTGCAAAGAATATATAGTAGCACCATTAATGGATATATGTAATTGTTCTATATCAACAGGCAAATTTCCTAATGTCTTAAAATTAATAAAAGTTGTACCAGTATTTAAGAAGGGAGATACAAAAAATGTTGATAATTATAGACCTATCTCAGTTCAATCGGGGTTTTCAAAAATCTTGGAAACTGTTATGTTCAACAGGATATCTCCTTTTCTTGAAAAAATATGTATTCAGTGATAAACAAAATGGATTTAGGAAAAATAAATCAATTTCTAATGCACTATACTCCTTTATGAAACAAACATTAGAAGGGTTTGATGCAAATAATTATACTATTGGGATTTTTATGGATTTGTCTAAGGCATTTGATTTGGTTGACCATAATATTCTATTATCCAAACTTGAAGCCTATGGTATAAGAGGGGTATCTCATGATTGGTTTGAATCCTACCTTGAGGGTAGAAGACAGTATACTGTAGTTAATAATGAATTAAATGGTCATAATATTAATTCCAATATTGAAATTGTGAGATGTGGGGTTCCACAGGGTTCTATCCTGGGACCACTGCTTTTTCTAGTATATATTAATGACCTTCCACTTAATATTCCCCATGCAGAAACTATTCTATATGCTGACGACACTAATATAATTATCAAAGGCTGCAATAATTCTGAATTGCAACATTATGCTAATACTGTGATGACAAATATGATGCATTGGCTAACTAATAATAAATTACTACTTAATATTAAAAAGACACAAAGTATGCATATTTCACTGTCAAATAGAAATGAAGCTAATATAGCTCCTGTAATCGCTTTTGGCAATGAGGTAATACAATATACCAATGAAACAAAATTTTTGGGGGTAATTATTGACAAATTTTTAACCTGGAAGCCGCATATTCAGTATATTACTGCAAAAATTAATAAAGCCCACTACATAATATCAGTGCTAAGGAAAATTTGTAATACACAAACATTAATGCTGATTTACTATTCATATGTGCAGTCTTATCTTGCATATGGTATCTTTATCTGGGGATCAGCTACCGAAATAAAAGATTTATTTGTAACACAAAAGAAAATAATAAGAAGAATGTTTAATCTAAGCAAAAGGACTCATTGTATGAAATATTTTAAGGAAAATAATATACTAACTCTGCCATATCTGTATATCTTAGAAACCGTATGCTTTATAAACAACAACATACAATATTTTCAAACAAATAACACTATTCATGAACATTATACTAGGAATAATACTAAATTACATATACTGGGATCAAGATCAAATAAAAAACTTAACTCAGTACTTCATAAAGGGGTTCACATGTATAACTTAATCTTAAAGAAAATCGAAAACAATGATAAGAAAAGATTCAGAAGAGATGTGAAATCATTTTTAATAAATCAGTGCTTCTATAGTACTCAAGAGTTCTTTGAATATTTTAGGTACCAGATTAAGTAGAGTAAATGATTACATAAGAATAATTTTATGATACTAATGGTTGACAATTCATGTAAGTTTTCTGTATTTGTTGACATTGATACAATTTAATCTGATTATTGCATGTAGAATTAATTCTGTATTTTCTGAATTTCTAGTTTGTATTGTTTGTACTGTATCTTGAAAAAGCAAATATTTCTGTACAGAAATTAAATGCTAAATAAATAAATAAATAAACAATAAAAAAAAAAAAAAGAATTTAAATTATTAGCTCACTCATTTACAAATATGCATAGGAAGTTTTTTTTAATTTTGAAAATATTTAATGTGTGAAAGTAATGAGTCGGTAATTCAAACACAAACATCACTTAAATTATCCTTACTTGGACATGTTTTGGAGAACGATTTGTCCCCATCATCAGCAGTTATCCGACGATAACCGTTCTCTGAAACATGTCCAAGTAAGGATAATTTAAGTGATGTTTGTGTTTGAATTACCGACTCATTACTTTCAAATGTTAAATGCATCACTGTTTCTAACCTTTTGCCTCAAATCATATATTTAATGTGGTTGGAAAATTTTGCATACCTTTGTAAAAGGCTGTTTTAGATGTGCATAGTCAGACTTACCCAATGTGTTATATGCCAAAACCCTCTAACATAGTGCAATTTAAAAATGGAAGGTATAAAATTAAAAAAAAAAAAAAAAAAAAGCTCAGTGGTAATGTTCCTAAAGTAGTGATATTTGTTAGTAAGTTATTAATCACCTCAACATCTTACGAATAACTCGTGGATGAGATTTAGATGATTCTAGAAACCAACTAAGCACACTTCTGATTGCTCTGAGTAGAATGTGTTGTACTGTATTTCTTTTAGGTTTATACACCGAAACCTTCAGTCAAGTAACTTTTCACTAATACACTTACAAACAAGTTAGTGATCTAATGAACTTGAACCAACTTTATAGCATTTATGTAAGTGAAATTGAGAGTGGATTGATGGCACTTTACTTTTATTAACTTTTCACTCAGACAATGTTTTAAAAATATTTGTTGCTAATCAGCTGTACACCCACTAAAGTAAAATTAAAGTTTTGTCAGTCCACTCACAATTTTAATATATAGTAGTATTTTATCTCTTAATGAGAGTGGCAGTCTGTGTGAATGATCTCACACAACCATAGAATGTTATCTGAACATTTAACAAGGGTTTTATCAACTTCATTAAAGGAAATTGAAAAATTAATTGTAATTAATTCTGTGAATAATAATTTAAACATTTATACACCTTTAACCAACTAGACATTCTGTACTTCACATACGAGGAACGGCTGATAAGTCCCGGATCTCAGAATTTAAAAAAAAAAAAAAAAAAAAAAAAATTTCATTACATCTCAACATAATCTCCAGAGAGGCTAATACATTTGTCATATCAGCATTTTAATGTAATTATACCATCTCTGTAGTGCGATTTATCATGATCCTCCAAATAGCTGTTTACCGCATCAATGACCTCCTCGTTGCTTTGAAATCTTCGTCCTCCAAGAAATTTTTTGAAGTTCGGGAACAGGTGATAGTCACTGGGTGCTAGATCTGGCAAATAGGGTGGATGTTCAAGCAATTCAAACTTTAATTTGCATATTTTTCCCATTGCAATGACTGAGCGATATGCCAGAGCATTGTTATGAAGAAACAAGATTTTTTTCTTTGCTTTTTCTTTTTTTTTTTCTTTTTTTCTTTTCACCTCATCTCTCAAACATTGCAATAGGCTTGTGCAAGTCACTAATGACACTTTTACCCTTTTCCACTTAATAAATAAAAATAATTTCCTCATAACCTTGTTAGCTGACAAAATTGACTTTGCCTTTTTTGGAGTTGGTTTACCTGGCACAATCCACTGTTTTTACTGTGATTTACCTTTTGCAAACAAGTTTTGGGCTTACCATGAGCTTCACCAAATGGAGTGGCGCAAGCAGAATTGGGAAGACTGGGAACTAGAGCGATAATGGTGGAAAGGGTGTTAAAATATTAAGCGAGAATTAGGAATTTTGATGAGCAGAATATTCTGCATCAATGCTTGATTGTACAGGAAAGACTAAATTAGAAAGATTCATGGCTAAATGAGATAAAGGAAATGATGTTAAAAATAGGGTTGGTTGTCATGTAGGGAAACAGGGGATTATTGCAAAGTGGATTTTGGAAAGAACTTAGGTTAAGAACGGAAGATATTGAAAGGCAAGAAATGTTAGGAAGCTTCAACTTGAAAAGCTCACTGGAAATTTATAGAAAGATAAAAGTGATGTGGAACGGGGAAAAATACATTGATATTTGTGATAAAGCAACAAGAGAAGGCTTTGCATGGGCCAGAACAGGGGTGGTAAAACTGAAGGGGTTGGGAAGAGGGAGGGATCTGGAGAAATGCCCATTGTGTCACCAATCGCATTTGCCTTTAGAATGTGAAGAAACTAGGTTGCTTAGGGAGAAGTTAAGTAAAAAAGAATGAGCAAGGCTACCAAAAAAAAAAAAAAAAAAAAAAAAAAAATTCAAGCAATGAGTGTAAAAACTAGGAAAAATGTAATTGAAATTGGGAACTTTTTGGGCAAAGTAAGAGCCAAATGGTTGAGGAATATAAGTAAATATGACGAAACGAAGATGAAGTTATTTTAGATAAGTTGCCAATAGGGACCCATTAGCTCGACAACCTCAGAGTTTGAGTCTATTGGGGCCAAGGATAACCAGCAACTCAGTGTAGTAATAAGTATATAAATGTATAATAATTTGTAATTGAAATGGAAACAAAGATTACTTACTATGATTTACTTTCTGAAGTGTAGTGATGTATCTATGGTAATAAGACGTCTCAAAAATTCACTGGGATTTTTACATTGGAGCTCCAAATTCTTAACAGAAACAGTTTTTCTTTGCAACTTTTTATCAGGTGTCAACAAATGCATCACCCATCTTGCACAGACCTTGTGAAAGCCCAAAAATTTACTGAAAATATGACCTGCAAGTTCTTTTGATATGTGTGCAGCCTCTGCTTTCTGAAACAACTTTAATCTGTGGTCTTCCAGTACTAAAAGATGCATTTTTTCAATGATCTCTGGAGTTGTGACTTCCACAGGACATCCAGAGCAAGACTCATTACAAGTGCTTGTACGTCCCATTTTAAACTGAAACCCACCTTTTAATGATTGTATATGAAGGGGCAGAGTCTTTCAACATGCTGTCCAATGTATAGTTAACAAAAACAGGGTCAATAAAGTTGAGGAATTTAATTGAAAGAGTTGCAAATAGGGTTGCCAGAATGACCTCGAGGCAGGCCCGGAGATCAACTAACAGACCATGGAGGGGGGAAAAAAAAAGAAAAACAGACATGGTTTGTGTAATTTGGGACATATTGCTGAATGGAAGTCTCTTATTATTAATGTGACAATTTTTACTCAGATAATAAAAATGTACTACTACTTATTCCTAATGCTAATGCTGTCATCACAAACCGAACCTATATCATGCCAAATAAAAATAATAATAGTAAAATATTAGTTACAAAAGTGTATCTTTTTATTCATATTTTTTTAGGATCTTGTTGCATTCAGAAGAATCTTATCAAGGCTTTGCGGGAGATCAGCTGTGTCAAGTTAATAAAGGTCGAGCTTTCAGCCATTGCAGACTCCATGGCCTTCTTCAGGATCTAGGACCTGCTCGACCTTTATTAACTTGACACGGCTGATCACCCGCGAAGCCTTGATTAGTATTGCTCGCCGTGAAACCTTCAAGTCTTACATACAGAAGAATCTTCTTTTTAAGAATGCATGATCTGAGTGGTTCAACAATTGTCGGTAAACTGAATTAACTGATAACAGACAATGAACGAACGAGCAAACACAAAAATAGATTAATATAATTTTGAGTCGAACTAATACTCAATGCTTCACTTATTGCTAGTATTTACCTAGAACGTATTTCGTTAGGATCTTCCTAACATCATCAGCTGTTGTCGACTCAACAGACTCAACATAAACACAGTCGACAACAGCTGATGATGTTAGGAAGATCCTAATGAAATACGTTCTAGGTAAATACTAGCAATAAGTGAAGCATTGAGTATTAGTTCGACTCAAAATTATATTAATTTTGTGCTTCAGTGTATCATAGTCCTTACACAATGGAACAAAAATAGATGTTGGGGTGACTTTCCAGTGTTTATTTATTGTGCGAGCCAAATATTACACATACATCAATGAAAAATTGTCAAATAAGAATAGAAATGCAGCATTTTATTTCAATAAGAAATTAACAATCGAACATAATTATTCAAAATACTTTAAGAGTAAAGTCATAGTCAAGCTTGTAGATTAAAGTCATTGGCCTGTATACCTGGAGAATTCATTCCAAACCCATGCACTCTGGGCAGCACTTGGAGATCTGGTAATCCTAGTTGCAAAACATGTCCAAAAATATACATAATTGAACAACATAATAAGTAAAGTTTGTAAATTAATTGTTCTTTCACACTGGGCGTGTGTAGACTAAAGTATGGAAAGATAGAGTCAGGCTGAAAAATTCAATACCATAGCCGGGATTTGAATCACGGATCCTCTGGTTGCCGTCCAGCCGCTCTAAACCTTGAACTACTATGGCCAACATGCCAACATGACATTAAATTCTCCAACTGACTCGTGTTTTTCCTGGTAAACCACTTAGGAGTTCCATAAACACATGAGACAACTACCTTAATGGCGACTTACAACATGTAAGTGCTTTAAGGACCGGACTTTATAGTTAACCACTATTAGGTCAATCAATGAAAATTAATTGTTCTTTCACACTGGTTGTGTGTAGGCTAAAGTATGGAAAGATAGAGTCAGACTGAAAAATTCAATGCCATACCTGGGATTTTAACCACGGATCCTCTGGTTGCTGTCCAGTCGCTCTAACCCTTGAGCTACTATGGCCAACGTGCCGACATGACATTAAATTCTCCAATTAATTTCCATTAATTGACCTAATATCGGACCTTAAAATACTTACAGCATAGTAAGTCGCCATTAAGATAGTTGTCTCATGTGTTTATGAGAACTCCTAAGTGGTTTACAGGGAAAAATACGAGTCAGTTGGAGAATTTAATTTCATATCAGCACGTTGGTCATAGTAGCTCAAGGGTTAGAGCGACTGGACAGCAACCAGAGGATCCGTGGTTCAAATCCCGACTATGGCATTGAATTTTTCAGTCTGACTCTATCTTTCCATTAGTAAAGTTTGTTACTAAATGTTATTACAATTGTAAATGTAAAGTACCTGCCAGTCCAATCGCTAGAATCACAGGAGGATATGCCGGCAGAGAGTGGGCTAGATTTGGCAGTAACAGCCGCTTATGGATCACTTTGTAAGCATGCCACTTATATACTGAGCTTAATGATCAAATACAGAATAAAGTCCTACTGAACTGAAGGAGTGACTATTAGAACCACACAGACAGCCAGAAGAGAGTATAAATTTGTTCCTGGTGCCAGCTGTAATAACAATTCAAATTGGTTCATACTTCATTGGGTCTCTTATGCTTTATATTCACTATTCCAGGACCTGCTGCTTTACATCATAGGATATACTGCACTTGGAGTGTTCCACCACAAACATAAGTAGATTTTACATAACCCTGTAGCATAGCAGTAGGAATTTAGTGATGTATGTTACAACTTATTAGCATAACTGACATATTAAGAGTATATTACGTTTATTACAGATAGTGTATGCCTGATATGCTACATCTCAAATGGGCATATCACAGCGTACAGCTTGCCCAGTCTCAGGCCACTTGTTGATATAGATTTTCTTCCTTTACCTGACCTCAGGTAAGTAACAGTTGTTAACCATAATAATACTTATAATTTTAGCACATAGATTGACTATTGTAGAAGATATTTTAAAACAAGAGGAGCATCCTAATTATATAATAATATTTGAGCTTTAAAATTAACATTAAAAATTAAATACACCAAATATTATTTAATAAGTAAAATTAATTTTTATCTGTATATTTTAAAGTAATAATACTCTTACTGTACATCAGAATTAATATGTAATGCAAAAATTCAAGTTTCATGAGAAATATTTGAAGTATGAACAGTATGTTAATAAACTTTTTAAACCAAATTACAGAAATTTATACCAATATAAATTTGCAGTTGTGTGCAATTTTATGCACATATTTAAACTAAATAAATAATAATCTATAATACCAATAAAAATCATGATTGTTTTTTAATGTTAAAGGTGTTTGTCAAAATATAACTGCTTCTGATGTACAGATTAACCCTAGACCAGAAATATCATTTCTATTAAAGAATAAAAACTGAAATGCTTGTCTACAACACTCAGCCAAGAAATTTTAGCCCTTGTACAAGTAGTTTACACTGAAACTATAAAGAAAGTACTAGTATTTAACTTCGTTTTGTTACAATCCCATTTAGTTTGTTGCTTAAAGTGAAGTGTTTTCATCATTGACCGTATCACTGCCAAGTTTCTGTACATTCAGAAAAACAAAGAAAGATCAGATAACTCTTGGCTCTTTGGCCACTAAACTATTTGACTTCCCAATGATTATCGTTACTTCATTTATCACCTCTGTAAGTTTGAGATGTAGTAAAAGATTCTAACACTATTGATATAAAAATACAAAACAGCTAATAAATAACCTACCACTTACTCAAGTTGTTCTCGGGGAAGCAAGCCAGGTGAAAAGATAATTAGAAATTGTTTCGGGAGTGTGCATCTCTCCCACCATCATAAACAAAGACAAAACACTGTCTTTGTTTATATTTGTGTTATATCCAGTGATTCATTTGTGGTTATAACATTTAATAAATATCCTGATGATGGGAGAGATGCACACTCCCAAAACGTCGATTTCTAATCGTCTTTTCACTTGGCTTGCTTCCCAAGAACAACATGAGCATAAAAGTGAATTGAGAAGATATTGACAAACTGCTTCACTCACACTGTCTAAAGAAAATATCATACCAGGGAGATAAATAATCTCTTAATATGTAACCAATTATTTCCTGAAGTGATTCATCTATTACTTGTGACCCTGTTAGTCTTCTGTCAGCTTTATACTCACGGCTTGGAATATCCATTAACTGTGTTACCTTTCCAAGACCAGGTTTGTTCACCTTGGTAGTGTGGATGGTAGCATGTCTGCCTCATGTTCAAGAGGTCCCAAGTTCGAATCTCGGTCAGGGTTAGTTACCTGGATAAGGTTTTTTCCGGGGTTTTTCCTTATCTTGAAAGACGAATGTCAAGTGACTCTAAGCTCTCAGGACCCTGGGCCCATTTGAGCATCATTTCACCCATTCCATTCATTGTCCGATATGACTTAATGTTGGAGGACGTAAATTACAACAACAACAAAAAATACCAGGTTTACTGTCCTGCCTAGAGCGGCATACTGGAGTGAAGAACTTCTGCGATGATTCACCTTGTCTCAAGTACAGATATGTCAGACCAACTGTTTTTTCACAGGACATATTTCAAGAGCTTTTGCTCTCATCATCAACTGGAACTCGACTAGTGCAAATTTAAGTGGTTTCCTCTTTCTCTGTACCGTCCATAGATGGCATGATATATTTGTCAAAGATGTCCAGTGGTGAAGTTTAAAAATTAATGATTCTATGAAGTTTTTTTCCCATACGGAAAGGTCTATGGGGTGATAAACGTATTTTATTAAAGATGTTTCCAAGTTGATGTCATGTCTAGTATTCAAAAAATGAAAAGCCACTGCTGATTTTTCTGTTTCACCATTTTAAATGTTTCTTATATGTTCTTTAGTCTGATGTCAGTGTGAGTGAAGCAGTGTGTCAATATCTTCTCAATTCACTTTTGTGCAAAGTTGTGCTTCACTGTCTCTATGCTTCTTTCAATTTTATACTTTGAACTTGAGCTTATTCGTTGCCAGGAAAGCTTCAGGTCTTATTTTAACCTAACGCTTATTTCTGGTTAAGGGTTAAATAACCATCTTAAATGAGTTCAAATAAAGGAGGATGCAGTGAGGTATAGTGATAGTTAATGAGTCACTGCATACCTTCAAATTCATTTTAATTGTTAGGACTAGTTTTGAGTTAAGGGCTGATTGAAGTCAGGATCTTGCTTGGCGTGATTATAAAGCGAAACTGGGGCTGTCTGGTGATTACTTGATAAATCTAAATTGCAAGAGGTCTCATACTGGACTATCCTATGGAGGGGATTTAGCACGGAGATCCAAACGTGATCTTTTGTACCTTTGCCCCAAGTGGGGCATCCCCGGGAGGAAGGATGAGGCTAGAAGAGACAGAGGATGGTTGTCTCAAGGAGTCACGACAATGCAGAGTGTAGGGTCCCTACACTTCAGTTGGAAATTCCCTAACAGGTCAGTGGTATAAATGGCAGTCCGCCCCAGTGTGGTCCAAACACGGCCCCTCCACACCAAACTCATACACTGCAGACCGCCCTACCGAAGGAGGAAGTTTTATCAAGAGCATATCATCATGCCTTGCAACGCCAAGACTTCTACCTTGATAGAGACCACTACATGAGAGATGATGTAAATTGATAATGGAGATGAAATGTAGGGACAGGAAATTCGGGAGATGTAATTAACCTACTCAGCATCTGCATGGTGACCCAGGATAACCCCCGTAAAAGCCCATGTGTCAGGTAGGTCAGCCACGGGAATCGAACCTGGACCTCCTGAATACGAGCCAACGATGAAACAGCCTGAGCAATTCTGCATGGTGGTTTTATACAACTAGTCCTAATTAAACTGCAACCACTGGCGCAACAGCCCTAAGAGGGCCAAGGTGTACCAACCCGACTGCCAGCCTCATGCCCACTTGCGCACGGCAGAGGTGGGCGATCATCCAACCAATACGAGCAGGGGATGTGCATCTCGCCATCACCCAGCCGGAATGTTGGTTTCCGTGACCAGGACCACTTATCTATCGTAAGCTCCTCACTTTCCTCACAATGTTGAGGGGCACCGGTGCTATAACCGAGACCTAAAATCATCACCCCATGGGTGAGATCGAACCCGGGCCGCTTTCCATGGCCAGGGACCAAGGCATGCTGCCTTAGCCTGCTACGCCACAGCGCAACTAGTCCTAGTAATTAAATAATAATTGTAATAAAAGAATGCACCAGCTCATTAATTATCAATTACTTTAATTCTTACTGTCCTTCAGAACTCAAAACTTTAATCAGTTAAGTAAATTAAATTTAATGCCTGCAATATTTTTTTTACTTGCTATTATTTATTTTATTCCAATTAATAAAATACAGGAACAAAATTAGCAGACAAGTGATTAGCACATTATAAAGAAAATACAAATAAATTAATAATTCTTAATAAATGCATGTCAAAATACTAAAAGAATTACAAAATCAAATTGTAAATGTTAGAGAGTTGCTCCTCTGAAATAATATATTGGAAAATATTTATGTTAAACTAATTTTATCTTCTCATAATTCCTACATAACACATATTTCATGCATTTGTGTCAAATGATTGCACACAACATGAAACTGTGTTAAAAGTTAATCAGTACTTATCTTTATATATTATTTAATACATTTAACATTTCTGCTATTTCTCATTTTAGATATTGTACAAATTTTTACATAATTTTCTGAAAGCTTCACATTTTTATTCCCATATACATATAACCCTTTGTCTCAAAAAAAGGTAACAATTTTTTTTTCTCTTTTTGTAAAACATTCCTTTTGCTTTCTTGCATTCTGCTTAGAAGCACTTAAATCTCTTTTATGCAAATCACTATTAATACTATATTTGAACTTTTAGCATTGTTGAGATAGCTATACTGTTAGTTATTAATCTAATTGCTTTATAAGTATTCCCTGCAAATAAGCTTAGCCAAATGTATCAGAGTTTCATTCAGCAGTAACGACAGTTGTTGCTGCAAGAACATGTTTAAATGAAAACAACACACCATGCTGGATAATTGAATTTATTTCTGCTTTTTAGCCAATAATTCCATTTGTTATGTAACTCAAAGATATTTTCTGCCATAAATTAAAAACATGGTCTGAGCATATAGCTGCTGCTGTTTCCCACTAGATGGTTAAATTTATTCACACTTTCTCATGAACTAGTTTGAACAGATGACATCATTTATAGTTGCCATATTTTCTTGCAAACAATGAAAGGAATAATGAATATGTTTAAGGAGAATGCAACTGTGAAGTACTTCAAGAATTAACAGAACTACATTGAGCTCTTGTTTGGGTCTATGATGCATTACACTAATGATTCCATGTTATTTACTTTAGTATTGGAAACCATTATCAAGCCGCTGGTTTTCTCGAAAAGGAAATCTACAGTATGCGCAGGTTTTCTTGAGCGCTGGATTTACAGTGTGGTGCGAGCAGAGGGGAATATGCGAGAGCTAATGCTCTTTTGTTTCTGCAGTGTGGTCAACTGTGAAAAACACAGTTCAGCAAAATAGCATGTAAGATAAGCGAAGATATCAGAAGTATCATTGCATCCTCTGAAAACATTCCTAGTTTTGTCCACGCCAGCTCAATTGCATTCAGATCACAGTTATATGGAGGTACACAAATAATAATGTGTCCCCTTTTGAGAGCCGTAACATCCACAAATGTTCATACAAATATAAATCATTTTCAAGTAAATGCTGATGTACTCGTAACAAGGATAAACTGACAATTCGAGCGCACCAAACAAGCCTTTATGAAGGAAGCTTTAACTACAAAGTGATAATATTATATAATAAACTTCCAAATTCATTTAAACAAACTGCATCATTAAAACACTTTAAGAATAAGGTTAAGAAATTTTTGCATGGACACTGTTTTTATACGTTTAATGAAGTATTAGAACTATAACCATGTAAATGAGCACTGGGAGCATAGTACATTCACAAACCTGTAATATTTATATTATGACATTTCTTGTAGTAAATTAGTCTATGCAAATATCACACGAAGCCATAGAAAAGCTGCTTACTGCATATATTGTATGTAATCAATTTGACTTTATGTATATACTGTATTTATACATTTTAATGTATCTCATAACATGTATATGTTGCCAAGGACAAACTAAAATCCTAATTCTAATTATAATTATAAACTGGTTTAGCTAATTAACCTCGAAATTGATCAAAATGAAATATGGCAGACATGATAAAGCTTAGCGCATTAGCCACTAGATGTCAGTGTATAGCGCATTTCAAATTTCAAAGTTGTCATTTATGTTTATGGAATTAAACGAAACTTACCGAATGAGGACTTGGAACCCGATCGCTCTTCTTATCCCGTGCATATACTGTAGGTACCATTGTTGTCTATACTATTAACTACTGTTTGCCAATGGAAAGAAAGTCCTTGACAGGAATGTAATACCCTTATCCATTTTAAAACAGTGCAACAAGGACAGTGAATGTGTGTGACAGAGAAAACGGGCTAAACAGGTATTTAGCAACAAAGCCATTCTCCTTTCCCCCCCCTTCCAATATTTTGAGGTCATGTCTGGATAGTTTTTTAAGTTTTTCACAGATAGATAGATAGATGTACCATATTCATTCTTCTTCCTTATTGCATAGCAGACAATCTGGAGATGATAACAATCCAATTTTATGCAGGTGTTTGCTGAGACAGTCATGTCTAGTGGTAAATCTCAACATGGCAACAGCTGCTTTTTTAAGGTACTTCAGAAATTAGTTTCAAGTTTTTTAAGAATTTTGCCGCTTGGAAATTTAATATACAGGGTGTATGCCCGCCTCGGTAACGTAGATGGTAGCATGTCTGCCTCACGTTCAAGAGGTCCCGAGTTCGAATCTCGGTCAGGTTGAGTTACCTAGATAAGGTTTTTTCCGGGGTTTCCCCTTATCCTTCAAAACGAATGTCAGGTAACTCTAAGCTCCAAGGACGCTGGACTCATTTGAGCATCATTTCACCCAATTCATCCACCGTCCGATATAACTTAACGTTGGGGTGGACGTAAATTAAATAAAAAAAAAATACAGGGTGTATATAAATGAATATTGGGGTTTTAACTCTTTATAATATTTATTACATTAAACTTACAGTTATAAATGATATCTCAAATGAAAAGCAACTCAGTTTTGTTAGCTGGCACCAGTGCGCATGTGCGTGCAATGTTTCTGCCGCAATCCGCTAGACAGCAGTAGAAGCAAAGATGGCGACTAGTAAACAGAAAGCGTTTTGTGTTTTGCAGTTTGCAAAGACCGAATCTGTAGTTACTGTGTAACATGCGCGCATTAAGTTCGGTTGTGATCCTCCTAATGATAATGACATTCGTAGATGGTATCATCAATTTGAAGATACCGGCTGCCTTTGTAAACGGAAGAGCACGAGACGACCAAGAGTAAGTGAAGAGACTGTTGAGCGAGTGACAGAGTCGTTCACTCATAGCCCAAAGAAATCAGTCCGGAAGGCTAGTCGTGAATTACAAGTTCCTGTGTCGACTCCTTGGAAAGTTGTAAGAAAATGCTTATGGCTACGTCCTTACTGTTTACAGTTATTACAGACTCTAAAGCTGACAGACCACGGATTATGTGCCAACTTTGCAAATGACATGTTTCATGATGATGACGATTTTATGGATCGTGTTGTCTTCAGTGATGAATTGACCTTTCACTTTGTGGACATGTTAACACTCATAATGTGAGCATCTGGGGCCCAGAAAATCATCATATGATGGTACACATGCAACGAGATTCCCCTAAAGTGGATGTTATTTGTGCTGTATCCCAGCGAAAAGTTCATGGGCCTTTCTTTTTTGGTGAACTTACTGTAACTGGCACTTCTTACCTTGATACACTAGAGCAATGGCTCTTCCCTCAGTTGGAAGAAAATGAGCCAGAGAACTTCATTTTCCAGCAAGATAGTGCGCCACCTCACTGGCATAAGGAAGTATGTGATTGGTTGAACGTCACTGTACCCGAGCGCTGGATAGGCTGCAAGGGCCCCAATGACAGGGCTTGCTATGCATGGCCTCCACATTCTCCTGACCTAACGCCATCCTTTGGGGCTTCATCAAGGATTGTGTGTACGTGCCTCTACCAGCTGACCTCCCTGAATTAAGAAACCGGATTGAAGCAGCTGTTGCTACAATTACTGATCCACTTATCAACGTTTGGGAAGAACTCGGTTATAGACTTGATGTGTGCCGTATGACAAAGGGTAGTCACATTGAACATTTATAAAGATCTTGGTAAAACTGTTTGAGTTGCTTTTTCATTTGACATTCATTTATAACTGTAAGTTGATTGTAATAAATATTATAAAGAGTTACAACCCTGATATTCATTTATATACACCTGTATAAGGAGTAGAACCATACAAAAAACCTGTGCCCTACACAAAAGGAATTCACTCAGTATACTATAAATACCATCTCATAAGTAATGTCATTTTTTAAGAAAAATAATTATTTGAAATGTGTTCCGACAAGAAATTAACTAATTTCATTAGATTCGATGGTCTTTGAGCCATCGTTCAGCGAGGTTTATTATCCCACGATGTTACCAGTCTCTGGTCTTTGATGCAAAGAATTTGGTAACACCCACTTGCACTGCTTCAATGTTGTCAAAATTTCTTCCATGTAGAAAATGGGCCGTGGATCAAAAAGGATGATAATCTGATGGTGTGAGATCAGGACTGTATGCTGGGTGTGGTAGCAGTTCGATTCCTCGCAATTCCTGAATATTTTCCATTGTTGTTCATGTAGTATGGAGTGTTGCATAGAATTTTATTTCGGTTAACTAATGCTGGGTACCTCCATCTCAAAATTTCATGAACTTATTCCAGTTGTTGAGAATAAAGATCCGCATCAATCGCCTGTCCGTTTTTAAAAAACTGCCAGTAAATCACATCTTCAAAATTCCACCAGACACATTACTTTGCAACCGAACTGATTAGTTTTAACAATGACTTGGCAGGTTGGCAGGGATCAAGCCATTGTTTCAAGGCATCAGGGTTTCGGTATACGCATTTTTCATCACAAGTAACAATTCTCCTGACAAATCTATCATCCATGGGATTGCAGATAAGCTGACAACAGCACTCCATGTTCAGCTTATTGAGGTGTCAGTTCATGACGTACAGATCTACAGCTTCTGTATGATTTTCCAACTGTCTTAATGTGGCGATGTATTGTATCTTTTGATGCATCAAGCTCTTCTGAATGCCTACAGATACTTTTTTGCAGATTTTCTCGCAAAACTTTGCATGTGTCCTCAATAGGTCTTCCAGAATGTGTGTGGAGGCCGCGCCGGGCTCAGTGGTTAGACCGCTTGGCTCTCACCAAGGTGGCCCGGGTTCGATCCCAGGCGACCGCAAAGTGAGATTTGTGGTGGACAACACGGTGCTGGGGCGGGTTTTCTCCAGGACCTCCGGTTTCCCCCGCCATGTCATTCCACCGGTGCTCCATCTTCATCTCATGTATCATCAGTGTCACCGCCTGCGGTGCTGTATGTAGTAAAAGCAGGCGTTAAACACTACACATTTCCAGAATGTGATAAATCTTTAGTGTTTTCGTCTCCATTGTTGAAATGTTGGAACCATCATTGTACCACATGCTGACCAACGACACCTCCTTCCACTTCACATATTCTTCGAGCTGTGGCACCGACTTTATAATCTTGTTTCTAGTAGTGTTTTAGAAGGACTCTTAAGTTCAAATTTTGTTATCTCCATTTTGTGATTGTTTATTAATAACTGAAGACTATACATGCTCACAATGTACGTAATACTAGACATGGCATCCTGTAAATAGCATTGCCAAACCAAAGAAACCCAATAAATTTTCCAAAACACCAAAATCAAAAAACTGAATTACTTAATAGTCAGCCTAATAAAACCGAGAAGTTATTATTCACAACACTAGAAGGTGTCAGAATGTTTTTAAATGGGCTGTAACTGAACTGACCTGAGTGTCATAAACAACTACCAGGAGCGGTATCAGCACCGTGCCCCCCCCCCCTGTGTCCACTGGGACTTTCTTTGCTGTGGCAAACTGTAATTTGTCTTCAAATAAATTATTCTTTCTCACATGCTATGTGTAGGTTAAGTTATGTCAATATGTTGCCATAATGTCAACATGCTGTTGGTTTGAGCAACCACATGCAAACTCGAAAGTTCTGGGTTCAAATCCTGGTTTTGGCATTGAAGCCTGGAGCCCAGGACTTAAAATGCTTGCAAAATTATAAGCTGCCATTGTGGTTTGTTATCTCAAAATGAATTTAAATAACAAGGCATTGCACACAAGTTGTGCATGTTAGGTTGCATTAGTTAACACAGAAGTCTATGATTCATTTCACATTGCTTTTACACGTTAGCATGTGGTATTGGTCACAATATTCTTCATAGAGATCACATATACATATTGAGTCCAAATCGTGGTCTGTCTTTGTCCAGGACAAAATGAATTTGAAAATGCCTTGTGGTTTATTGGGAAAACTGTGAGTCCGTTGGGGAATTTAGTGCTGTACCAGCATTTAACATGGTAGGCCAAGTAAAAATCCCAACTGGCAAAGAATTTTTTATCCATTTCTAATTTGTCTTTTTTTTTTTATTTGTTCCATTTATACCCCACCTTTAACTCCAATGGTCTTATCGGCGGCCGTTCTCCTTTGGAACATATCAAAGGTGTTAACTCGTACTCTTTGGGTTTTAATCATTAGATCACGCACACATTCATACTCTCATGCATGCTTCCAGACTCTGTGGAAGCTGGGGAATTATCTTGGTCTGAGAAAAATCCCCACCCCCACCGCCGGGAATCGAACCCGTGACCCCTAGCACAGCAGGCAGGTGCTGTACCAACTGAGCTACAGGGCCAGCCAAATTTGTCTTTGTTAGGGTCAATTTAAAGTTTCCTAAACAAGCAATGGTAAGGAAATATGAAATATAAAATGATAATGATCTATTAAACTTTTCTCTATCCCAGATCAATAAATTAAAGCCTGTCTCGGTAACGTAGATGATAGCATGTCTGCCTCACGTTCAAGAGATCCCGAGTTAGAATCTTGGTCAGGGTGAGTTCCCTGGAAAACGGTTTTCCAGTGTTTTCCCTTATCCTAAAAGACAAATGTCGGGTAACTCTGACCGTGCCATGGCTCAGTGGTTAGACCGCTTGGCTCTCACCAAGGTGGCCCAGGTTCGATCCCAAGCGACCGCAAAGTGAGATTTGTGGTGGACAACACGGCACTGGGGTGGGTTTTCTCCGGGATCTCCGGTTTCTCCCGCCATCTCATTCCACCAGTGCTCCATCTTCATCTCATGTATCATCAGTGCCATCGCCTGCGGTGCCGTATGTAGTAAAAGCGGGCGTTAAACACTACACATTTCACATTTCATTTCAGGTAACTCTAAGCTTCATGGACCCTGGACACATTTGAGCATCATTTCACCCATTTCATTCATCATCCGATATGACTTAATGTTGGAGGACGTAAAATTACAAAAAGAAAAAAGCAATAGTAAGGAAATTTTAAATGTTAACGATCTATTAAACTTTTCTCTATCCCAGATCAATAAATTAAAGACCGCCTCGGTAGCGTAGATGGTAGCCTCACGTTCAAGAGGTCCTGAGTTAGAATCTCGGACAGGGTGAGTTACCTGGATAAGGTTTTTCCGTGGTTTTCCCTTATCCTAAAAGACGAATGTCAGGTAACTCTAGGCTCCATGGACCCTGGACCCATTTGGGCATCATTTCACCCATTCCATTCATCGTCCAATATGACTTAACGTTAAAGGACGTAAATTACAACAATAAAAAATTAAACCAGAAGGACAATATTATGGAAACATCATCTGAAAGACAATGCAATTATTGGTTTTATATTTGAAGTTATACGAGTCCCCAGTTTATCCACTATGCAGTCTCACAATCATCTTCAAAAACGTACATCAGTTAAAAATATACAGAATGATTATGAAAAATATTTGCATATTAGAAGACTAATGAATTTGTCAACCATCAGGTATTAGAAAACAACATAATAGACAACATTTAGAAAGACAAATGACAGGTATTGATGCAAATGCATGTCTTTGAGAATCTATGCAATCTCACTAGAAAAGAATCTATGCAATCTCACTCTTGAAGAATTTTGAAATTGTTTCATTTAGAATATCTCTCACCATAGTAGCAGATATGATTCATTCATTCAATGTCAACCCAATTTAAACATATTGATAGTTGACCACAATACTTTTTTCTGTGCATTTTTCTCTGAATTTCATTTGCTTAATGGTTGCATTTCTGACCATTTCTTGTTAGAATGAGTAGAGCCAGACTGAAAAATTCAAGCCATAGCCGGGATTTGAACCATGGATCTCCCATGAGGTTGCTCTAACCAACTGAGCTACTATGACCAACATGCTGACATGACATTAAATTCTCCAACTGACTCATATGTTTTGTGGTAGACCACTAGGGGTTCTCATATGCTATGAGAACCTTTTATGGCGACTTACTATGCTATAAGTACTTAAGTCCCAGGCTTCATAGTTAAACCACTATGTTATTCAGGTAAATTGATGGAAATAACCATTTCTTCCACATTAACCGTTGTAGGCTAAGGTTTGAATCAGTAGAGCCAGACTGAAAAATTGAATGTCATAGCCGGGATTGGAACCACAGATCTCCCACTTTCCGCGTGGTTGCTCTAACCATCTGAGCTACTGTAGCCAACATGTCAACACAACATTAAATTCTCCAACTGACTCATATGTTTTCCCGGTAGATCCCTAGAGATTCTCATATGATATGAGACACGCACCTTTTGTGGCGACTTACTATGCTGTAAGTACTTAAATCTCAGGCTTCTTGTTAAACCACTATGTTATTCAGGTAAATTAATGGAAATAATCATTTCTTGTTATCTAATCTATTCTAATAGACCCGTTTATTTTTAATAATGTGATAACCATTTGTTATAATGTCATTAAAAACATATTTATTTTTCAAATGTATATTAGAAGATTCAGTTCAAAGAGGTAAAGTTTAAAGAGCAAATATTATTGTTTTTCAAGGGTTCTGTATAAATTGTTTATGCAAACATACATGCTTTTATTTGTCCTCACATAATTTAAATGTACAGTTTTTCCATACGTGTTCCACATACACATTAGAGCAGTAGTAACGGAATAATTTGGCCATATATTATGTATGGAAAGAGAAAATTACTTTTAGATCATTGAAGCTATTTTTATTTTACTATTGTCCTTATTCAAAATTTTTCTGAATATTTCGTTAAATTGAATACTGCATTATACCATAAGTTTGCCAAAACATTGAAGGGATATCGCTCATCTCACTGTTTGGCGAGTGGTTTGCAGTTCCTCCTACCAGATTCGTGTTCACATGGCATTCCCAGCTTAAAAATTTAAAATTTAGGTACAAGAGTTTAATAACAGTATTTGTTATTCACTCTATTTATACTTTGTAGCTTCCTATGAAATATCATTTACATGTATCAGTTCTTCTAATAGACTTAACTTGTGCTTGAATGTTTTGTTTAAGTTTCTCAAGCCAGTGAGGGACTCACCAAAAAGTAGGTGCTGATAAAGGACATTGTTTAGTTAATGAAGAACTAACAAAAACATTTCTTTAAAAAAAGAGCAGATATTATTTGGATAAATTAATCCTTTCAGTCTCTGTGTCCATTATAATGGACATAAGCATTTTGTTCTTATTTGTAATGCTTTTAATGGGTTTTTTCTGCTATATTCTTGTTATTCTGTCCTTAACCAATTAAACATACATATATTTATCCGAGATGTTCTGAACTGTACAAAATTATTTTTTGTACAATTTACATTGTGGTGCATTTTTTATAAGAAAAGAAGCAAAATCGGTGCAACCACAGTCAAATGATACACCATCATTCTCATGTATCATTGCATTGGTTATTTTATGTGGGCCCTCGCACATTCTTTACCACAGGCATATTTGACTGTGGTTCCACTTCATGCCGCCGTAACGATCATGGCTATTCAAGTCAGTTGCCTGAAGATGTTCCAGTCTTCAAAACCAATTTTGAATTAGATGTAGGACAGCATAAGTAGAAAATAATTCCTGACTGAAAGGTTTATGGGAAAAATTGTCAGTTTGAATTAGAAACAAGCTGAAAGAAGCTGAAAAGTTTGATAAAAGTGTGGATCTACATGAACTACAAAACAAGATGTTGAGGTGCATGTATTGCACAAAAAATATTACGCCAAGAAATCCTAGGTAATGTGAAATTCAAATACAAATAAAAAAATAATGTGATGTATTATTTGTAGTCAATAATAAGCTTGCCAAGATTCTATTGGCTGTTGCTGTCCATAGCAGCTCATTCAGGACTAACTGGTAGCCAAGTGCATTGACACAACTTACTCTTAAATAATGATGTCATTGATTCAAATTAGCATGCAGCAAAGTTCATGTAAATTTAATCATTGGTATTTTTACAGAGGATATTCTATACATATGCTAAAAATAATAAAAGCTAAAACCCAAACTAAGCAAAAATAAAAGTTACTCTTTATTCACAATTAACTGCTCTAACATTTAGTTGCACTGTAAAGATGATAAAATCAAAAACTTTATAAATTTTTTGATGAGTTCTAAATAATAACTTGTATGCATTTCTCCTCCCAATTGTAATTTAAATTGTACTAATATTTGCATCCCTATTCTGGGACAAATATTACTATGCATGGTTGAAACACATACATACTCGTACTAAGAATACTAATGATCTGATCATCAGGGAATACAATAGTGATCAACATAACTAACCAACCCTGCAATCTTTTTTCTCTTTCTGTTTTCTTCCTCTTAACAGTTTTCAGACAACCAAACAAGGCATTGTAGACCCTATGTTATCCATTTGGGGCCAACAGATGTTTGTAAATGAAGACACTGACCAGTAAGTCGACACAATACAGTATACGCTGTATAGTTTTTTTACTGGAGGACGACTTAACAATTTTTACAATTAAACATAAAGCATTAACGCATGCCTTTTGCCCCTTGAGGATAATGGGAACATTAAAATTTGCATTTCAGGCATTTGAGAAATCTCTTGGTGAACTTTTATAGCATTTGAAGTAGAATTTTTTGAAAGCATAGCAGCAAGGATTTACCTTTTTTATTTTTTGTTTCCAGCTGCTTTATTAAATTCTATGTATTGTGAAATTCAGTTGTGTGCACTGTACACATTTGTTGTAAGTTAGGTATGCTGTTTATATCCACATCTTAGGCCTGAACTATGCTGAAAACTTATGGAATCTGAATCTTGCAGGCTATATTATGAATACTTACAACTAACTTGGTCCAATAAACTGTCATGACATGTTCTGTAAGAGTAGAGTTGACCAAGAAAGTTGCTAACCTTAAATATGTGATGCATTTCTGATGTATTAGTTTCCAATCATCATTATTGTTTAGGATAGTTACAAAGAAGATGCAAATCTGTTAAAAGAGAGGTTATAAACTATAAAATTTAGCATTTAGGTTGAACTATAACCACAAATAACTTATAAATATTTGTTTATTTTTGTATTGGAACTAATAAATATTTAGATTACTATATACATTTTATGTACAAAAATTATATGAAGTATTAAATGGCATTTTGTTCTCCAAATATTCCTTAATACCTCATGAGTTCGTTACAATAAGGTCAGGAGATGATAAAATTCCTGTCACTATTGCAGCTTTCGTAATCTCTTGCAAATTCTATACAAGTATTTCAGAATGAAGAGGTTTTCACAGGCTATTCCCTTAAAATTCAAGATGTAAATTTTAATACATTTAAAATACATTTCTTAATCAAAATCTTCAAAGCCAATTTTTAGAAAATAAAAAATAACGAAGACGTTTCCACACTAAGATCGGTTTGGGTTTGGGAGCTTTCTTAAAAATCTTGGTACTGCATCCTTAAAAAGTGGATATAAATGCCAAATTTTGTTATATATCTGACTTTTTCTTTTTGAGCTACAGACATATATACATAGATCTTTTTCTAAACATGCTTTTTTTAATTAAATTATAGATGAGTCGGACATGTTTCGCGAACCATCGTTTGCATCATCGGCTCTAATGCGACTAGGTACTTAAGTGAAGCTGATGTGTAAAAAATACGACTCATTTATAATTTAATAATTGTTTTGCTTCACTATGGTGTTCCAATACAGTTAAATTTTGATATGCTTTTTTTTTTCGGCAGATCTAAATTGAGTATTTTTAGGGAAAATTCCCACACTGTTCAACATTAACGTAAGAATATTACGTAGTCTGTCTGTTGTTGACTATAGCTCAGACAAATGTGTACAGGCCTTAAATCTCTATTGGAATATATTTTACCATATTTCATGCACTAATGCTGCATTGCATTAATATATTATTAAAGTTGCATGCTCTCTAACTAGCGTATTGTAGGCTTTGATTAATTTAAGCTTCCTAACTAAACAATTTAAGTATAATCATAACAAGCATTTAAATGTAACATGAACGCATAACTCATGTAATGTGTAGCAATATATATCTCTAATTTTTGAGAGTGCGTCGTTATACATAGCCTTCCTCCAGTAAAAATTCTATTAACATCATGTGAACAGTCCATGACAAGTCAGTTTTACACATTAGGATCCGTGGGACATTTGACTCCCAAACTGTTTCTCCTGTGTATTTGTAGAAAGAGAGAAATCTGTTTTGTATTTGCATGTATTGCATGTCTAGGTATATGTAGTTTAATTTGGTTAGGCCTATGGCACCAAACAAATGAAGTGAAAGGGCATGCATGTGTACACACAAACAAAACAGTTGTGTACACGTCTGCATCCTTGTTCTTGACAACATAGAGATTGTCTATATAAGTAAAAACCAAAGTAATTTTCATAATGAAATTTACTATGCAGCTTATAAAAATATTAAGTTTAGTGCAAGTTTTTTCTTGTGCAGCATGTGCATTTGCCCCTAGTTCAATAAAACAGCCACGGCACAAATGATGCAACAAAGTATTAGACCTTATTTCAAATAAACCTGAAAACTGTAAAATAGTAGTAGATCAGAGCCAAAGTTACAGATTACCAAATTAGTAAGAAATAACATTTTATGTATAGTTGATAATTAACACTATTGTTATCATATGCTGAATATATTGCTACAAACCAAAACAAATTGGTTTGAATTTCTGCATGTGCTTGCTTAGCTAGATAATCCACAAACTCATATTGGTCTTTAGTGTAAAGATAAAGCAAATTAGAATGGCAACAAATTGTTTTGTTAGTTTAAATATCTTGTGACAACTGGCAAGATGGTACTGAGAATGCATTAATAATGTTATTTGCAGAATTTCTAGATTAAAGTGCTCCAAAATTAGGGTAAAATAACATAGAAATTTAAGCTTAAGGATGATATTACATAAGTATGATAAATATGGAAGAAGGGATCACAAAGAAAGGACACTTAACCATAATTTTGACTTCTGCAAACAGTTACTTTTATGATAGCATGAATAAGATCATTAAATAACTTATAAAAATTTTGAATGCTAACCTTCATTTAAAAAATAAATTTTTTGTAATTGCCACCCTAACCTCACATCTTTGTTTCTTGATATCATTTACATGGAGGCAAAAACCGATCTTTAATGATATGTGGACAAAGCTCCATTTTAAAATTATAAAATAGAAGTATTTATAAATAGTGGAGCTTTGTCAATAAAATCTTTTTAAACCACTTGTCAAACTATAAAAACACTTTAGCTCCACTTACTGTAAGTGGAGCTAAAGTGTTTTTATAGTTTGACAAGTGGTTTAAAAAGATTTTAAAGTTCCATTTGTTACATCCTCTCTAATTTGCCCATATACAAGAATTTTGTAATCTTTGACCTTTATCATGCAGCAAAATATGCCTTTTCTACTCCTTATCCATTCAGGTATAAGTTTCAGTTTACCTTCTTGCTGTGTAGCTTCTAACATCTCATAGATAAACAGTTATACAACCTCTACAATTTTAAAGTGAAATCAAAGATACAACGTTATAATGGTCGATAAAATTTGAGATTTACTAGCATTGATTATTCCTGTATTTATTCCGCATCTTAGCTGGTATTTTAAAAGAAGACAGTGACTTCTACCATCATAAGCATTATGTAATAATCATTTTATATCCAATAAAATGTGTTATCCGGGCTTTTTGGCTGTGGTCGATTGGCTGAAACAGCACTGGATGTTTCGCCTATCTCTTTCCTGGGCATCTTCAGAAGTTGACTCGAGTAGGGTTACTGGAGTAGGCAACTTGGTAGGTCACTCCAGTAACCTTACTCAAATCAACTTCTGAAGATACCCGGTGGAGAGACAGGCGAAACGTCAAGTGCTGTTTCAGCCAATTGACCACAGCCAAAAAGCCCGGATAACACATTTTGTTGGATTAACGCCGGCCGTGAAAGCCTAAGCATGTACAATTAAATAATTTTATAATTGTATATTTTTCCATACCCATAATGTAGGACCTTTGGTTAAATTACAAACACATAACAGCAGCTTTTAAATGCTAACATAAGCCAACTTAGGCATGTTCGGAAGAATTTAGTAACAGTGATGTCCAAATTAATTGAAAAAACTATTTGTAGTCGATTTTTCACACTACATCACTTACATTTTTATTTTTGGAACAACTAGTTTCGGAAGCTGTTGCTTTGGACCTTCGAGGTTGAAAATGAAAGCAGCAGCTACCAATAACAGTTCCTCAAGAGATAAAAAATGTAAGTTATGGTTTGTTGTAGACAGTCAAAAAGGTTATACATGTTTTCTAGTGCTCAGTGAATTTTTACTTAATTTGCATTAAAGTTTGAAAAATAAAATAAGTTGTAGATCTGCATTTAAAATATTTATTTTGACTTTTGGTGAATCCGCCGTAAATAGGAGAAGAGTTCACAATTAGTGGTAGAAACATTTCAAAGAGGGTCGAGAAAATGTTGAAGATGATTGTTCTGGATGCCTTGTACATCAGTTACTGATGACAATGTGGAAGAAGTAAAGAAAATGGTTCTGGAAAATTGCTGAATTCCATCAGAGAAATTGATCAGAATTGTGGCAAAATTACTCGTGGAAATTGCATTACAATAATACTCCTGCTTGCACCTCAATGCTTCTTCATGCTTTTTTGGAAAAAGCAAACTGTTATTTTGCCTCGCTACCATATTTGTTGGACATGCCTCCCTGTGTCTTCTTTTTATTTCCAATGCTGACAAGAACCATGAAAGTATCTCATTTTGCCACCATCGGTAAGATAAAACAGAAGTGCTGAAAGAGCTGAACATCATAAGAAATAATGAATTCCAGAAGTTCTACCAATGGAAATGGTGCTAGGATAAGTGTATTATATCTGAGGGGATTACTTTGAAGGGGAAGAAGCTAATGTTGGTGGATAAATAAAGTTCCTTTAAAAAAGGAAAGGTATATTACATTTTGATCAGACCTTCTATGATGGAAAGTAATCATGTTGGTGAAACCACAAGATCTAATTATTGCAGTTTAAACAGTAATTGTAATGTAAGTGTATATTTTTTAAAAAAGGTATAAGTAATAATGCTAAAAAAAAGTATATAGTCTGCAGGGAGGAAACAGTTAAGAGGCTCAGTGTGGAATGTGTTAAATTTAATGTATCAATTTATTAATAAAGCAGTACACAATAATCAGAGGTTTACATTGGAACTATACATTGCAGCATCAAACCCAGATTCACTGAACTTAAAAGCTGCCCCTGGACCAAAGAGATAAGTCTGCATTTGCCCAACATGCCACTGAAGCGGAGGGTGAACACATAATTAAATTCCAGGACACGAACATTCTGTCATCCATGGCACACTACCATGCCTGGCTCCAACATGAAGCTTCTGAAATTTATAAAGATCCCCACAATTTCAGGAAGAAAGAAGAGGCTTTGAAACTAAACAGAAATGGCATTCTGTCATTGAAGGCAAGAAACGTCACAAAACAGGAGAAATCATAGTGAACCAGTCAGAAGAGAGCAACACCTTGAATGATGCTCACCTCCTTTCTCCTGCTATTGGGGAGGTCGCTTAGGATATAAATACAGCAGCTCACACAGTCAACACCTTAGACGCTATATCTTATGTGCGATCTCTGACTATTGTCCTTCTCATATCACTAAAATGATCTTTTGTCTATCAATGCTCAATAATAGAATAGTTTTCTAATGAATACTGTCTCCTGTATAATTTTAAAAAATTAAAATTCTGAAGCTTTATCTAATAAGGGCATTGCAATACTTGCAGATCTGTATTTAAATCCAATTTCATACTGCAAAGTGACTCATTAAATTAACATAGAAAATATTAATGCTCAAAATTATTTAAGAAAAAAGAAAGATTTTGGTGCAAAACCCACATCTAATTTCTTGATTTATTTTATTTATATATTCATTCTCTGATCATTGTGCATGATAATATATTTCAATAGAAAAAATAAAAGAATGCAAGAATTAAAACAGAAAACAATAAGTCAATTATACATAATTAAAGGAATTTATTATAGAAGTCTTTTAAGTCACATTCAGATTGATCATAGACCACAGCGAATTGTCCAAATAACTGGAAATAATTTAAATATGTTGGTCACCAAGATGCCCTTTTGTGTCACTTACAAGGAAAAATGGATTTAAACCATTTTAAAATTTGTACTTCAGTAGATTATCTCCTGAATATCTATGAAGCATATTGCAGTAAAAAAGATACTTAAGCACACTACATCCATGAAGAATATTGGAGCACAAAAGGACAAATGACTGCACTGTCAACTGTTCAACATTAGACAGCAATACCTATATGCTCCATCCTAACCTCAAAGTGTGATTTATCATGAAGTATGCATATGTGTATTTTAGAAATGAGCAGAGTATTGGATATTCAAGATACCAAGAAGAATATATAATTTTAATCTTCTTTTTTTCATAGTGCATAGTTAAATAGCAGAAAACATAAAAATTAACTCATGAAAGAGGGAAAGTTCTTTCAAGTGGAAAGTAGAAAAATTTAACAAATAAGTATTTGAGAAACACAACAGTGATTATTATAGAGTATTACACTGAAAGATACCTGCTATATCTATATTGAGAACAAGAAGAATAAAGAAAGGCAAAGGAAAACAGAACACATTAGATTGTCATTATGCGAGTAGAGATTGTAATTGAAGGAAATAGTTGCACACTATTAATCTTTTCTTGCCAACAATCAAAACTTGTTATAAATGCTGATATGTACTTGTACTGTAAATATTAATTAGTGTGCAGAAATTACCAAATAGCATTCCAAAAATGATATGAATGTAACTTCTGCATGGACAGCACTTAACACAAATTCTTTGAATGCAGAATCTAGATTTGTACTAGCAAGCAATGTGGATTCATGTATACTATTACATTGAAAATATTTTGGTTGAAATACATTGTAAATATTGAGATATTTGTTTGTACATTTTCTACCTTCACTACTTGAAAGAAAATATATCGCACATGTCACTAGTAACTTATATTTTATGAATATGATAGAAAATTAGATTATTCTTGAAAGTCTAGATTGAAGGATAATAAACAAAGTTTTATATTAATATGAATTAAGGAAATTATTTGTAGTTGTATTAATGGTGGTGATATGAATTTGCTGAGCTGATTGAGGTTGGAGTTCGAAATTCATGATTCAGTCCTAATAGTGTGTTTAACCTCACTTAATTTATTTTACTGATTTGACACGTTTCAGGAAACTTGTTTCCCCATCATCTAAAGGTATCCCAGTGACCCATGGTGTTGGTAGCTGTTGTTAATGATCGCAACATCCTTTGGGAGTGGAATATACTTCCAGAGTGGACGTGATGACGACAAGTCAGTTCATTGAATGATGGTTGTGCATTTTAATTTGCCATAAGTCCCCATTATGGAAGTGTACTTCACTCCCACAAGATGCCACCACAATTGACAACTATAACAGAAGCATCAACACCACAACTGAGTTGGACACCTTTGATGATGGGAACAAATGGCTTCCTGAAACATGTAAAATCACTTATTTTGCAAGTTTTGACTCATAACCCATGGCGTAACAGTGGGCCAGAGCGTGCCAACCAGACTGTGGGCCTCATGCTCACATACTCAAGGCAGAGGGAGATTTAGTCAGCATTCACGGCACACTCAGCCAGAAAGTTGGCTTTCTAGACCAGGGTACGCCACCTAGCATAGCTCCTCAATTTCCTCATGATGCTTAGTGGGCGGTCCTATACGTGGGATTTAAAATCTGCACCCCCCTAGGATCGGCAATGATCCCAGATGCATTCCTTAGCAGGGAATCATGGTGCAGGACACAAGTTTTGACTCACCTTAAGTATATTTAAAAATGCATCACTGTTTTTAACATATGTTTGCATATTAATTATTTAATGTTTTCACAGATGATTTCTAGTTAAGATAAAGTAAAATAATATTCATCAATAATGAACCAAGCAAGTACAAAAATGCAATATAATTTTACAGACATATTTCATATCCGCTGCATAAATATTACAAACTATTTATGAAAGCTGAACTGCAATTAGCTATTTCTACTGGACCTAAAAAAATAAGCAAGAAATTAGTGTATTTTTATCTCATTGTTTTCAATGTATTGTTGCCAAAATAATTGCTGGTGTGATCTTGAACTTCAATAGAAAAATATCTTCTGGTAGTTTTAGTGAAACATATTTAGTCTTATTGCATATATTAGTGATAAAGGTGTTTTCTGTTTTGCCTTCAAAAAAAGTGTTTAAAGTGAAATAAAAAGGAAAGAAGGTATTTATTTTATTTTCCTATATCACCTATTCACTTCATGAATGCCAAAGTGTGAGTGTATCATTGTCAGTGCTTGTAATTCATCACTCGCTTGCATAACGATACCATATTCTACACATTGACTATGGAGAGAGAACATAGACTACTCTTTCTTTCCCAGATCTGCACCTCAATTATACAGTGATGAGTGTTGGGCATAAATAGGAAGATATAAACTGTGCACTAATTTGCTCCACTGGCTTATGTAAAAAGATGGCTGCTAATGAACTTGCACATCACTTGCATAAACTTTGTTTCCATATGTATAAATGAAACAGAAATTGGTCACAGTACCATTAATGTAAGTGGCATGAAACAGGTTTAAGGATTAATAACCTCATACCAAATTAACAGAAAAATAAATAATAGAAAAAGAGAAAGCTATAAAGAAATAGCCTTGACATCAACAGTTAAAGAAACTTCTGTCTGTTTATTCTCCAGTAAACTCTAAATTACAGACTAGTGTCATTATTCTGTAACACAGATTGTTAGAACTTACATTAATGTTAATTAAGAATGTCTTCAAAATCAGTAGAAGCCTGCAAAAAAAATAAAAATATCCTAATGTTGGCTGTTTCATTTCACATATAATGGGATATTTTTGCTTCAGGAGCATAATGCATATACTTTGAAGCATGTTCTTTTAATACATTACCTCATAATTACATAGAAGCAAATGATCACTTCATCTATGTGCACATATGTACCTTTTAAATGCATCTTAACATTATGCATGGTTCTATTAAACACAGAAAATGTGGAGAAAGACGAAAATGAATCTTAGAAATTTACATGTTTAACATAATTAGTAAGTTGTGCTTAGACACAGTTCTTTTTAGGGCCAGGGATTTTATTAGAAAGTACAATAGAAATGGAAGCCATTTGTGAGATTCAGATGAAATAACAAAGAATCACTAGAGGAGCTGCAATACCTGTATAAACAATATTACTCATAACCAGCATTCCAATCACATACAAGAAGAGAAGAAGCATGGACAACAGAGTCATAACTCACACTCTGAGCCAGGGAAAATACATCCATGGGTTCTTTACAATAGGACAATACCTAATCTTTACAAAGCCCTCACTTTTGGGTGGAAGTAGATACACCACTTACAGGCATCAACCCCACAGGGATGACTACCGAACAACCTCGGTAGGGCCGCAGGTGTTCTAGCTCACCATGCCATTAGCTCTGCGGCTAGTATCCAGGATTCTTTAAGGTATCCCTCAACCCCGGCTGGACGGCCAAGCCAGCCAGATATATCCAATACACATGGAAGATGGGAACCACTATTCCATCGAGTTCAACCCAATCAGAACAACTCCCATTTGGGAGGGGCTCACAACCTGATGTACTTCTAGTAAATGTCAAAAGTATCATGTATGCTAGAAGTCTGTACATCTCACACCACATCAGCTGAAGGGATCAAAACCCTTCCCCTGCAGGGACTTACAAGAACAGAGCTATTTAAAGTATAAACCTGAAAGAAGCATAGAGACAATGAAGCACAACTTAGCACAAAAGTGGATCGAGAAGATATTGACACATTGCTTCACCCACACTGTTTATTCACAGGATATGTTTCAAGAGCTCTTGCTCCTATCATCAGCTGATACTCGATTAGTGTAAGTTGTAGTGGTTTCCTCTTTCTCCGTATTGTCAATAGATGGCGTGATGTACTTGTCAAAGATGTCCGGTGGTGGAGTTTCAAAATTCATGACTCTATGACGATTTTTGTTGATGAAGATTTTTTCCCATACGGAAAGGTATATGGGGTGATTAACATATTTTATTAGAGATGTTTCCAAGTTGATGTCATGTCTAGTATTCAAAAAATGAAAAGCCACTGCTGATTTTTCTGTTTCACCATTTTTAATGTTTCTTATATGTTCTTTAGTTCTGATGTTAATATTTCTTTTTGTTTTTCCTATATAAATTTTAGGGCAAGTTTCACATTTGATCTCATAGATTCCTGGTTTTTCTTTGGTAGTAATTGAATTTTTGGGAGGGCCTTTTAACAAATTTCTAATATTAAACCTATTTTGAGGTGCAAGAATTGTGTTGTGTTTTGAGACTCATAGATTCCTGGTTTTTCTCAAAACACAACATAATTCTTGCACCTTAAAATAGGTTTAATATCAGAAATTTGATAAAAGGCCCTCCCAAAAATTCAATTACTACCAAAGAAAAACCAGGAATCTATGAGATCAAATGTGAAAGTTGCCCTAAAATTTATATAGGAAAAACAAAAAGAAATATTAACATCAGAACTAAAGAACATATAAGAAACATTAAAAATGGTGAAACAGAAAAATCAGCAGTGGCTTTTTATTTTTTGAATACTAGGCATGACATCAACTTGGAAACATCTCTAATAAAATACACTAATCACCCCATAGACCTTTCCGTATGGGAAAAAATCTTCATTAACAAAAATCTTCCAAGTCATGAATTTTGAAACTCCACCACCGGACATCTTTGACAAGTACATCATGCCATCTATTGACGATAAAGAGAAAGAGGAAACTACTAAAATTGCACAAGTCGAGTACCAGCAGATGATAAGAGCAAAAGCTCTTGAAACATGTCCTGTGAATAAACAGTGTGAGTGAAGCAATGTGTCATTAAAGTCCAGGCCGGTTTGAGAATTCTCATCAATTTCATTCATTCATTTTCTGATATGATGACTGAATAACATTAATAAAGCAAGTATAAATATATCTAGAGTTTGATATTCTTACATTATCCAAAACACATTTCCACGATCATTTTATATGAAGTTTTGAAGTAATGCCCTAACAGGCGATGAACTTGAACAAACAATTCTACCTTATATAAGTTTCACAATAATGTTAAATACTCAATGTTCTCACTTGCTGGTATCCTCAAACTTATACATAGAAGATTTCAGTGCAAATAGATTTTCAAGAGCTTGCCATGTAAACTATCCATTTTTAAACAGATGTTTACCAATTTTGAAATTTGATTGAAAATCATATGTGAAAAATTGACTTCTCTATCTACGGTGTTCATGATTTGCTTCATATTTATTGAAAGAAGAAATGACACAATTGATTAATTATTTTAATGGACAAAGATTTTCCCACTTTTTTTTATTAATACTCAGAAAAGAACATTTCTCAAATATGAGAGTTGCAAGGTGGAGGACTTGGGAATGCACATAATAGTTGGAATTAGTGAGCTTATAATATAAAATTTCAGTCAGCATCAGGACCATCCACAAGCCACCTCCAAAGATTAAACACTTGTTGGACTGGTGAAAGACAAACTGGACTTTAAAGTTCCAGGGGTGTGCTGCATTCCCTGTGAGTGTGAGATGTTGTATATAGGACAAACCAGAAGGTCTATCACAACCACAACAAAATAACATGAGCAGACCATTCATTTAATGCAACCTTAGAAGTCTGAACTAGCAGAGCATTGCTTTGATAAGGACCACAGGGCCAACTTTCGGGAAATGAACCATTGTGGCAAAACACAGCATTTTCTGGGAGAGGAGAGTTAAGAAGGCTCTGGCTATTTCCTCTGAGAGGAGCACCTAAATGCTGGATTTCAGTTTGGTTCCTCTTGGAAGCTGGTCTTAAAAATGGAAATCAATTGGCTCAAGAAGCACAAATTTAGACAGATTGAACATCCAATTAACTAGTCACGTTTTCTATGGTCTGCCCACAGCAACCTGAATGAATTGTTCTAATTTTTCTATCAGGTCCATGCCAGCTCTCTAAATGGATATATATATTAGGTTTTTCACAGCTTTATTCATTCATCAAACTGACGATGATAGTGATGTATGTCCCAAAATGTCAATGGCTAATCATCTATATAGTTGGCTTGAAGCCCGAAAGCATCTAGAATATATCAATTTTAGCATTTATTTTCCAAAAGATTCCCAACAAGAAAAATTACAATGTCATTGCATTACTCCCTCATAAAATGAACCCACTTGATATTTAATGTAATGCATTTGTGATCTTGTTTAAAACTTATTATAATTATTTACATATACACACTTATTATAGTAACAAGGCCATTTCTTACTCTTTAATAATAACAAGAAAAGTATGTTAATATCATGATTATCAATGTCCTGGTAGCAATAAAACTTTGAATACTCTATGATTGCCTTTTATTACTGAATAATCTGTTGTGATAGAAGAAAGGTAATATAAGAGAATATTGGGGAAAGGGACTCTAATAACTGAAATGGTAATTTAGGTAACAGAATTATTCTTATGTGTGACTGGAGGAATTTAGTAAAAGTGACGTTAATATTAATCGGAAAAAACTCTTTGTAGTCGGTTTGTTGACACTTCGTCACTTGCATTTTTTATATTATCAAGGGACTAGTTTCGGAAGCCTTTGCCTCCATTTTCATCCTCTCTCCAACCAGCATCTGTTGTGATCTGCTCTCCTGGTGGTGGAACTATGAACTTCTTTGTCAAATTATCTAATGGTGGGATTTCACATAATGAACTTTGAAAATGGTTGAAAATGGAGGCAAAGGGTTCCGAAACTAGTCCCTTGATAATATAAAAAACGTAAGTGACAAAGTGTCAAAAAACCAACAACAAATAGTTTTTTCTGATTAAGAATTATTCTTGTTAATTTGAGCCAAAAATTGCCCATCAGATGGTAAAATACAATAGAAATCAATCGTTAAAGCAGTGAAAATTTTTCTTTATTATTGTTTTTGTTGGTTTTTTTCCCTATGAGACATTGAGAATTGTTTAAACCCCACATTCCCTGTTTACTGCATAAAAGCACAACTTTAAAAATAGAGTTATGAATCTTGCTATTTAACATGACAATCTATTTAATCATGAAATGCTATCATAAAAGCTATAGGAATTGCAATAAAGGTACAGCACAGTTACATTAAAGTTGCAACATTTTCATACTGCACATAGCACTACTCAAAAGTTATATGGATTAAGTTCGTTACAATTCTGAAACATGAAGCATAACAATTATTTATAAATAAAAAATAAAATTGTGCATTTAAAATATTAAACAATTACTTGTATCAATTTTATAAATCAAACTGTAATGAACTGAAAAGGCATGGAAATGTTGAAACAGATGAGAGATTTGGAAAACAGATTTTGGATGCATTGAGACAAAGAATTGAGATGCATTGTGAAAAAAGAGCAGTGCAGATTAGGCAGCTACAAAAACCATGGAATGAAAAATGGGAAAATTATATAATGTAAAACAAGCATAAAAAATCAAAGTACGACATTGAACAAGGAAAGATATTGTATTATATAGGGATTGGTCGATATCAGCTTTTCTCAATACTTGATTTCAATACCAGTACATGATATTTTCCACGATACCCAATACTTTGATACTCAATACTGTCATTTCTACTTGTAGTTTCAATACAAAATATATTATAAAGACTAAACTTGAGTCATACCTTTTAAAACTTGTAACTTCCCTAACGTCCCTTTATAAAATCAGGAACGTTTTGCGAAACTGTTGCAGTTTCATCATCAGCTGATTAGCGACTCATCACAGTTGGTTGTTGTCAGAATCTCTTGTAATTGGCTCCCTCTCTCAGAAGAGATGCAGACAACAACCAACTGTGATGAGTCGCTAATCAGGTGATGATGAAACTGCAACAGTTTTGAAAACGTTCCTCATTTTGTAAAAGGACGTGAGTGAAGTTAAAAGGTTTAAAAGGTATGAAATTAGTTTCACTGTTAACAACACTTTTATTTATAACTATACAAAATATAATGTTGGGAGAACTGTGTAATGACAATAAAATTAAATAGGTGCACATATTTGTGAGACAAAACTTAAAACAATCAGTTTTTTATTTTTAAACTCTACTTAGACATTTAAAAGCAAAACAGTCTACTTTTATAAGTTTTTGTACAAAAATACTAGCATTTTCACTACTTTGGGGTCAAGTCCATTTCTTTTTCTGTCACATACAAGTCCTGCTGTGCTAAATAGTCTTTCAGAAAGAATTGTTGTAGGTGGAATACACAAATATTTAGCGGCTAATTCTTTTTTAGAATCTGTTCACCAATAATCCTAGAAAGAGGAGGTGACAAATTCTCTTTGAGATATGCAGCGATTTCTTCTTGGGAAGAAATTCTTGCAGTGAATTTGACACACGATTATTTTCTTGCATAATTTTACTGTACAGGTGCCACATTTCCGGCGATTTTTCAGGCTTTGTAATGTACTTGTGGCAGTAATATTTTGTGATTTTAAAATAAAATAGGGCTCTTCTTTCTAATATGTGACGCGGCAATTTTTTTCCAATTCCTTCACACTTTTTGATGCTTTTCAATATAATTTCTTTACTTTTTAGTGCAATTTCGTGTTGGACGGCATTCTTTTAATGTGTCAAATGACACCAAGTATATTGCAATGGGAAAAATTGGCGATCCGAGTCATGTCGTTCAAATCGACAAATGCAAAATAGGACAATGCAAGTTTCATCGAGGGCACTGCAATTAGAGTGTAGAGCGTGTTTGCATCCCTCCTGTTGTTGGGGCATATCGTCATCCACGCCTGATTATTTTCCATGTCAATCATTCCCAAGATCCAGTTGCCCTCTACGATGCGCCCAAGATGAAACTTACGTCGCCCTATTTTGCATTCGTAGATTTGAACGATGTGACCAGGACCGCCAATTTTCCCCCTTGCAGTATACTTGATGTCATATGACATGCACACTTCATGGCAGTAGCCGAACCAGTCTGATACTGTTTGTGAGCTCATACATGTATTTCCTACAGAGCACTCCATTATCATCATGTCGTAGGATTGTTTATGTGCAAAGCAGTGCATGAGTAACAAAATTTGACTGGGCAGTAACTTAGCCTGCTCAAATCATGTTCCTTTGCACACGGACTATGTCACCTATGTCTGGGACATTTTTGCAGAGGTTGGCTACAAGTTTTACATATCTTTCTCATGTTGGCTGAAACGCGATAACAGGCTGGTCGTCTGCTTGCGCATGCGTATACGTGCCCCTTTGGACTTAGAAAATATTCTCGCGTCGCACAAAAGAAAGTTTCTCCTAAAGTAAAAATTGCACAATCACCACCAAGTATTGAAAAAGTAGCAAGCGAATTTTCTGAAGTATTGTTCAATGTCGATACCATGCAAGTATCGTAAATATCAAGATATCGCAAGTATCAAGGACCAGTACCTAGTATTAAGTTAAAATACTGCATTCAGTACAAATTGCTGTAAATAAACTTCACTCTTGCAATATTTATTCATTATATTTAAGAAATTTATCAAATAGTATTTTTAAACACTAGTTAATGTACATAAATTTTACATAGGTATTAGTTTCATGTTTGAAAGCAAACAATTGGCAGTTCTTAGAAACATTTATTGAGAGCTTTGTAACTATTTTCTTTCCTAGAATATGGCTGTTTAACTCAAACATTTTAATTATTTATTTTATATTTTGCCCCCTAATAGATGATATGAAAACATTCAGCATTGCATTGAATAATAGTGAACATGATTATTGTATGGCAACATTTTTGCATGGTTTGCTTCCACAACTATGATAGAATCAATTTCAAATTTACAGTACATTCATGCTAGCAATACTGGAATTCGAATAAACAATTAAACATGGGTTTTAACTCTTCTCATACTTTCCTTTGTTAATGCCAATAAACCATACAGTTCATGTGTTTGCTGCATTATCAGAGCTTTTGATTAATGAAAAGGTTTGTGAGCATGCTAAATGATGACGAAGTGAGAAGTATGTTATTTTTGGTGATTTTTAAGCGAGTTGCTATTTATTTGCTTGGTACAGGCCAAGCCTAGAAAATAGACGAGGTTAACAGCTATTTTATATTAGGAGTGTAAATAATGCAAAACAAGTTGTAACATTTGCATGACCTTGTTTTACTTAGCTTATAACTGAGGAAATATAGAAAAATGTTTAGCTGCATAAACTACTGCTCAGAATAAAGAAGTGTATGTATGTATTTGTGTTGCATGATAAACATTGATGTTGTATGTGCAAACTATTTTGAATGCTGTTAAAAGTGATATGTAAAGCCTGCAGAATAGCACTAAACTAACTGTTGCATATGTTTTGTATTTATATATGTTAAATGTGATGAAAGAGAATGTTAAGTGTTGAAAACGAGCTCTTCAGATTTAGTGTTGGCCTTTGCTGTGCTTTATATAACGTTCTCGTTGGGCATATGCTATGTAAATGAAAGCTGTGTGCTTGTTGTAGCTGCATACCCACATGATTTTGATTTCTCTGTAAAATTATTTCTGTGATGGCATGGTACTTCCTTCGGCGTTCACAAGCAACATTGAACAACGACATAGCTCACCGTTATCTACAAAGGCAATAAATCTGTCCCACTGTCCATATCTACACTTTGTACACTAACACACACGTTGTACACAATAAAAAAAAAGTATTTTAAAAAAATGGTCAGTATTTACTAGTTGTCTTCGAAATCTTTGTGTACAAGTTGAAGAGCAGTAGAAGAAAATACACAACCCCTGAAGGTGTCCCTCCCTAGTCATTTTATCAGCATTTGAACTTCTAACTCTATAATATTGCCTGTGAATGACTACCATTTGAAGGCTTTGCTACAGATACAAATGCTGAATTTTACATATTCAAGCAAAAGTATGGTATTGATCCCCAACAATACATGTTACAAATATTTTCTGCCATTATTTGCTTTTATTTTATTTCTTTGTCAGGTAATATTTGCAAATGAATTACAGGAAAATGCCCCAGTGATGCTTAGGTTACACTTTTACGTGAAGCTATTCCCCATGGATTTTGTTTTTGCAGTGCTTGCTGATATGTTTTGCTTTAGACTGATTGGTACAATACTTTGTGCATTGTCAGTGCATATAATATGTATTTCATTCATCATTATAATGTATGGATTGTTGAAGGTGAGAATTGCTTTTTCTAAAGTGTCAGTTTATACAATATATTTAAGTTGTAAACTACTGTTTTGTGTATCTTCAAAATATTTAACATACAAAATAGAAACTAAGGCAATAATTTTTTAACATTCGTTGTTCATTTCTAAATTTCTGAATGTCTTTATGGTAATAGCATTTATAGTCTTGTTCATTCCATGACATGCAGACATAATCTATTTGCAATTAAAATTCTCTACACTCGTGTATCATCTCTTATATTTTTTATTATGGCTAGTTTCTTAAGTTTCAATCTCCCACTTCTATACATACTTAGTTAATTTTTTTATACTTCTTAAGACAAGGCATGCTGATACAAATTCATCAAACCTAAAGATCAATAAGCTGTTACAAAGTAAAATATTCCAAACATTGTTACCAAGTTGCCCTACATCATGTGATAAGATGGTTTTCTACGGAACAGTGAGTTTTCTTTACAATACTCCATTATCAGAACCATCATTTAGAGGGAGACGCGGAGGGTCAATTGCCCCCGCCAAAAGATATAAGCAATATGAGGGCTGTTCAATAAAGAATGATCACAATTTTTTTTGACAACGTACCTTTACTTATCCTCATAATTTTGATGGTCCTTCTCAAAATAGTCTCCCCTGAATGTGGTGCACTTGTCCCAGCGTTTATGCTAGTCTTCACAGACATGCTGGAAACCATTTTTTGAGAGATCCTTCAAAATCGTCTCTGCAGCCTTCACCACTGCTTCTGATGATGGATAATGCCTCCCATAAAGGCGTTTCTTCAAGTTAGGAAATAGAAAAAAGTCACATGGGGCTAAATCCGAACTATAGGGAGGGTGAGGGATGCACTTCACGTTGATTTTTGCAAGATATTCAGTAACAACATTGGCAATATGCGGCCGCACATTATCTTGGTGCAGCATCCAGCCTGCTTCACGGAAATGTGGTCTTTTGCATCTGATATGGACTTGCAATGTTTCCAGGACATCCCTGTAGTATTATCCTGTTACTGATGTGTGTGCAGGTACAACATGCTGATAAACCATGCCATAAATATCAAAGAATTAGATGACCATAACTTTCCCAGCAGAAGCAACCACTTTTGCTTTTTTGGGGGTTGGTGATTAAGGAGATTTCCACATTGAGCTTTGCTGTTTGCTCTCAGGATCAAAATGATGTAGCAAAGTTTCATCAGCAGTGATTACATTTGAAAGAAACCCCGGGTCTTCCTCTAACATCAACTTTAACTTCATGCAGACCTGCATGCGAATGTCCTTTTGTTCGGGAATCAACAGTCTTGGAACCCATCACGCACAAACAAGTCTCATGTGTAATGTTTCTGTCACCAACGTGTGGGTGGCACTCAATGAAATGTTCAGTATTTCAGAAAGTGATCTTAAGGTAAGTCGTCCATCCTCTCTCACAATGGCAGCAGCAGTGTTGATGTTTTCTTCTGTAAGAGTAGTAACTGGAGCACCAGGTCCACCTTCCTTTGAAATTGATTGTCTCCCCTCTTTAAACATTTTAAACCACAGTTGAGCTGTGCTGTAGGGAAGGCCATAGGGCTCCTGTAACATTGTATAGGCCTCTACTGAAGATTTGTTGAGACAAAAGCAGAATTTCAAAGCCGCATATTGTTCCTCACGTGTTACCTCCATTGCAGCGGAAGGAGATTCTGAACATGTCTGAACTTGCCTGGTTCTCATAGGCAAGAATCAGGAGTACCAACAATGAAACTACTACGGTGTGTTTGTTTCACATTAAGCTAACAGAATATAATAAGATTGAATCTTAGTGCCAAAAATTATGACCATAAAAAAAATTATAATTTTTTACTGAACAGCCCTCATAATTATGCTAATAATTATTGTGCAGTTCGTAGCATAGATGGTAGCATGTCTGCAAGAGGTTTTGAGTTCGAATCTTGGTCAGGGTAAGTTACCTGGATGAAGCTTTTCCCAGGGTCTTCCCTTATCCTGAAAGATGAATGTTGGGTAATTCTAATCTCTATGAGCCCTGTGTTAATTTGAGCATTATTTCACCCATTTCATTCATCACCCAATATGACTTAACATCGAAGGACATAAATTAAAAAAGATTGCACAGTTCTATGATGGTTAACTATACTTTTAGTACAAATATTTCACATTTAAGAAATAAAGAAGGTATTTTTAAGCTCATTAGGAATTTGCATAAAAATTCATTCTCCCTGCCTCTCGTGCCTGCCAGCAGAAACTGAATTGACACTCCACCAGTATCATTTGACTTATTACCAAATTCACTGATTAATATGCAGCTGACTCTGGTTCCATGATTGGTTGGTTATCCCAAAGAGCTCGAGCAGCTGCAGATATTCTCCTCAGATAATTTCTTACCTTAGTCTATTAAGTTGAAAATAAACTGTTTGAGTCCCACACGAGCATCAGATTTTAAGTAATGTTAAGTTTTCCAATAATAAATAGTATGTCTGAGAATGGAAGAGCTAGCCAATAATAAATAGGGTACTAATTGTATGATAATAAGGAAACGACATGTGTTGAGTAGCTTCCGCAAGCAATGGCAAGAAGATAACAAACAGCATGGCAATTAAAGACATAACACACAAAGCATTGGCAGGATTAAAGAAACTAGAAACTGGAACAATGTATTAGGCTAGGTAAGGATAATACAGAAGACAAAGTAAGTAATAAAGTAGAGGAAATTATGAAAGAAGTCTTGACGGTAAAAAGAAGGGTACAGTGCTTAGAAGATAAGAATAGAATAAGAACAGAAGTTTTTTGGAGTTGAAGAGAATACAGCAAGGAATGTGAGAGAAGAAGTGGAAGTGAGACAAATGGGATCTATGATACTTCCATTCTGGGAAGTGAAATGGGAGAAGAAAAATATTAGAAAAAATCACAAGTGCACAACTAGTTTTTGAGGCAGTAAAACACGCAAAGAATCTAAACAACACTGACATTTACATCAACAAAGACAACCTATGAACAAAGATTTAGCCTGTCTCAGTAGCATAGATGGTAGCGAGTCTGCCTCACATTCAAGGTGTTAAAGTTCGAATCTCGGTCAGGTTGAGTTACCTGGATAAGGTTTTTCCAGGGTTTTTGCTTATCCTGAAGGACGAATGTCGGGTATCTCTAAGCTCTATGGACTCTGGGCTTATTTGAGCATCATTTCACCCGTTTCATTCATCATCTGATATGACACGTTGGAGGACGTAAAATTACAAAAAAAAAAAAAATAAATAAATAAATAAATAAAAGAGTTATTAAAAGAAACTAACAGAACACAAAAGAATTGCACATCAAGAAAGAAATTGGCATATATAAATTATGGATAAAATGGCAAGTTGGCGGAAGGAGGAAACAAGACAAGGATTCCTTACGTATATTGAATGAAGAAAACTTAAGACTTGTTGATGAATACAGAAACCCAAAATATTACCTCACATTAGAATTGATGGGCACTGAATTAGCACAAAAAGTAAAGTAGGGCAACATGAGAAAGGATGATAGGGAATGCATCAGGAAGTTACAAAGAACATGACAATGTAGTAGGAGAGAAAACAGAAGAGGAGTGGAATCTAACTGGCAACATGCTACAACGAGACTACCCAGAAGCCGAAATACTTCCCCTATATAAACCAGGTAGTACAGGAGCATCTCCATGGGTTTCTCCATAGACCAATACCTGGAGTCTTGGATCCCTTGTGGGATGGAAGTGGATACACCACTTATGTGCGTCAAAGGCTACTGAAGGCTACTGAAAACCTCGGTAGTTGCTGCTGGTGTTCTAGTGCACATTGCTACTAACTCTGTAGGCTTACACCCGGAATGTTTCAGCTATCCATCAATGCCGTTTGGGCGGCCAAGTCAGCCAGACATACCCAATACCCATGGGTGACACCCAGGAGTCACGACAGTGCAGGGGGCAGGGACCCTATAATTTACCAGTTGGAAGCTCTCAGCAGGCCAGTACAATCTGTATCGATCCACCATGGTCCTGAAATGGCCCATAAGTGGCCTGGGACTGTCCCACTAGAGGAGGAAGTGTTTACCAGGAGCATATCATCCTATCATGCAGCGCCGAGACTGTCTGCTGACACTTTCTACCCTCAAAGAGACCACCAGATGAGAGATAATATGAAATGACAATGGAGATGAAATCGAGGGACATGAAATTTGGGGATATAATTAACCTACCCAGCATTTGCCTGACGACCTAGAAAAATCCCCCCCCCCCAAAAAAAAAATGGGTCAGGTAGGCAGCCACAATAATCAAACTAGGACCTCCTGAATATGGGCTACAGATGAAACCACTTGAGCCATCCCACTCAGTTGCTGGAATAGGACTTGTAATCTTCCCTTACTGCAGCATTGGGATTTTTTTTTTCCGTAATTTACGTTCTCCAACAATAAGTCATATTGGATGATGAATGGAATGGGTGAAATGATACTCAAATGAGCCCAGGGTCCACAGAGCTTACAGTTACTGAACATTCGTCTTTCAGGATAAGGGAAAACCCTGGAAAAAACCTTATCCAGGTAACTCACCCTGACCAAGATTCAAACTCGGGACCTCTTGAACGTGAGGCAGACACGCTACCATCTATGCTACCGAGGCGGGCAGCATTGGGAGATTTTTTCATTTTTGGCTATACAACAAAGTTGGTTAATTGTACGCCTGTCCATTCATCTCTTCATGCAAACATTTTCATTTCTTCCTTCCATTTATATTAGGTCTTCCTGATATTTCTATCCTTTCAGCCTTGCCTTGTTCCCTTATTTGTTGATATGTGGTATCAGTCAAGCGTTAATCCTTTTCTTGCTGACTGGCATGTTTGTTAAAAAAATTGATTGCTAATATGAATAACCCTTACAGAATATATATAATAGCCTTTGATACAGAAGGGACAATTACCCAATCTCCTATATGATAGCAGGAGGGGAAGGATTGTGTATATCTGTGATTTTCATATTTTTCCAAAAAACTACACTCGTTTTATTTGTACAAACAGGTTTACATTAGTACTCATAATCCAAGCTTCTAATATCTCAATATTATTTTGAGTGTTTAGGACTGTATCCAACTATACACAGACTATAATGCACTATCCATAAAGTCTGCTACGCTAGTACATTTAATTGTTATCTGGAAAAAAAAAACTGACACTTAATCAGTGATCTTTTTTGTTAGAATTGTCATAATGTCATGATCATCATCACCATCATCATTGCTGTCATCAAGTGAGATATAATGAACATTTTCTGGTCCACCTCTTAATTCATGTGATCTGTTGCTTATGTTATTTATGTGTACTATGATGTTGATAAATGTTTTAGTTTTACTTGTCTGTGCTCCATAATTTGTTTTCTTTAATGTTTTGTAATTTTATTATTATTTTGTTATTCAATAGTGATCAGTCTTTGTGGTACTATTGATGTTGCTTGTTTGTAATTCGTAGACCACAAGTGATGTTACAGTTGTATTATACTTGATATGCAATTTTCTTTCAGAATAGCCAGGACATTCTGCTTTAGTAATCGTGGTCATGGATTGTATTTGTGCTCTCCCACAGAGGTACAGAAGTTTACAGTATCCTCGGAGTTTTGGTAAGCATTAAATTACAACCATGCGTGAACAGAATATTTAATTTATTAGTAGTAGCTCTCTAAAACTATTGATTCTTGTACTGTTAAATAGGTGGAAAGTATTACTTGGAATTAGTTGACGATTGCATGAATTTAACGACAGTGATGTCCAAATGAATTAATAAAACATTTGTAATTAGTTTTTCTCACACCTTACATTTACATTTTAATTCCTCACATTTTAATTCCTTAAGGTCTAGTTTCAGAAGTCATTGCTTTCATTTTCAACCTGAAAAGTCTGATTGTTGATTGTAGTTTCCTGCAGTCTTGTCTCTGGTGGTGGAACAATGAAATTCGACTGGTAGAATTAAAAAGTTTATTAATCCAAATAATTAAATTAATCTATCGAAATTTAACTGTATTGGAACACCACAGTGAAGCGAAATAATTATTAAATTATAGATGAGTCGTATTTATTACACATTGGCTTCACTTACGTACCTATATTGAGGACATGTTTCGCGAACTATCATTCACATCATCGTCTCTAATGCAACTAAAGCTTGATCCAGTGGTGTGGGTAGTTCTGGAGTTGCTGCTGCCATCTGTTGATTTTGTGATGAATTTAAATGTGGGGTTGTCTTCTGGTATGATTTCAAAATTCATTAGTTGGCTTTTATGTTTTTCTAAGTATATTCCCTCCCATATGACAAATTTGCTATGTTTTTGTACGTATTTTAGTAATTTGGAGCTATCTTCAATTTCTGATTTTCAGACCAGAAATGAGCTGCTACTGCGGACTTATCAATATTTTTGTATCTTAAGTGCCTAAAATGTTCTTTCTTTCTAGTGCCTATGTTTCTTTTTGTCCTTCCTATGTAAATTTTTTCAGTCTTTACTTTTAATCTTGTAAATGCCTGACTTTTCTTCTGGTTTTATCTTATCAGTATTATCACTGTTAAGTAGGTTTTTAATGTTGTAATTGTTTTTTGGTGCCAATGTTGTATTTCTTGAATACTTTTTGGAACTTTTTAGTGGCCCAGGGGTTGTAAATAAATTTAATAGTAATAGTAATTTATTTCCTTTTACATCAACAAATGGAAATACAAAATCAAGATTACAATTATAAAATCCATACTGAAATATGCCATATATTCCTAAATCCTAGAAATCCTATCATGTTATCATGTTGCCCACCATTGAATAGTAATTCAGCCCCCATACACCTAACCCTAGGTTTTTGTGTAATGGAGGCCCTCTGCTCCTTTTTACACTTTCTGCCATTTCACCTATCTCACTCAACATTTTTCTCTTAATTGTTCTTAGCCATCTCTCTTTAACTTTCCCTAAATAATTCCCTATATTTCTCCTGTTCTTTTCTCCTTTTACTGACAATATTTTTCTAATTACTACTTCACCCCCCAAACTGTCCCATTTACGTAGCCAAGCCTGCTCTCTCCATATCTTTGACTACAATTTAATATACAATGGAAATCTGCATTCTCTTCTCCACACAATGGACATTTATCTAGCTCCCTCTCTTGACCTATACCTTTCAAGTTTCTCACTCCTGTTCTCGTCCTAGCGAAACCTTCTCGCCCTAACTTACTACATATATCTATATATCCTTCCCTCCCCCAGGTTATTTTTATTTCTCTATATAATCTTAGTGAACTTTTGTCACTTGTATTGGCAAAAATGTCTTGTCTGTCAATATCTTCTAATCTTAGCTTAACCTCTTTCCAGAAGCCTCTATACCCATACTTTGCATTTATCCAAGAATGACCCATACCTATCTGCTTCAACAAGTCATACATTTTATGTGCCCAAGACCCATCCCAGTTACTTCTCTTTTGAATATGAAAACATTCTTTAATTATATTGCCATCTTCCAAGTTAGTGATTCTGTATAAATATTTCATTGCCCTTGACAAGCAGCTCATTTCTGGTCTGAAAATCATAAGATTGAAGATAGCACCAAATTACTAATACGTACAAAAACATACTGAACTCGTCATATGGGAGAGAATATACATAGAAAAACATAAAAACCAACTAAAGAACTTCGAAATCACACCAGAAGACAACCCCACATTTAAATTCATCACAAAATCAACAGATGGCAGCAGCAACTCCAGAACTATCCACACCGCTGGATCAAGCTTTAGTCGCATTAGAGCCGATGATGTGAATAATAATAGTTCGCGAAACATGCCCTCAATATAGGTACGTAAGTGAAGCTGTAATAAATATGACTCATCTACAATTTAATAATTAAATTAATATTTCTGAAATTATTAAAAGACATGATAAGTTGTAACAAACTCATAATTTGGAAGAACATCTTAATATGGAAATACAAATGATTCGACAATTTAGTAAAGAAGTTCATTATTTTATTGCCAGAGAGAAGACTTGCAGGCAACTATAACCAACAACAATCAGACCTTCAAGGTTGAAAATGGAAGCAACTTCTCCCAAATCTAGTCCCTCAAAAATTTCAAAATATGCGATGTAATATGGGGGAGGGGAGGAACTAACTGCAAAATGTTTAATCATCTTTACTTCTTGTTTCCAAAAATGCTGAAAATCAAAGTTGTCATTTCTAAAGTATCTTTCTCTCTCTCTGCTATTTCCTTTCCAAATATGTTATCTAGACAAAGAGGATTGCCTGTATCAAGACATAATGGGCATTGTTGCCTCTACTCGGTATAATTTTTTTTTCCTTGTTCAAGTAAATTCTTTCCCTTAATTGATGTAAATTAATAATTTCTTCACACTAGCCATGTATAGGCTAAGGTTTTGGACAGACAGAGTCAACCTGAAAAATTAAATGCCATGGCTAGTATCTGAACTACAGATCTCCTGATTTCTGTCCAGTCGCTCTTACGCATTGAGCTACCATGGCCAACGTGCCGTCCTGACATTAAATTTCCCAATCGACTCATATATTTTCCTGGTAAACCACTAGGGGATCTCGTATTCAAGATACACGTTTGTGGCAACTTATTATCCTAAGTACTTAAATCCCAGGCTTTATCATTAAACTCTTATTATGTAAATTAATTGATGGAAATTAATCATTTCATCACACTAGTCATATATAGGCTAAAGTTTTGGATAGATAGTCAACATGAAAAATTCAATGCTATGGCCAGGATTTGAAACACAGATCTTCTGGTTTCCGTCCAGTCACTCTTACCCATTTTTCAGGTTGACTCTATCTATCCAAAATTCTTTCCTTTCCTAATTTGTCAAACATCAAGACTTCATGTCTATCTATTCTGTTTGTCTTAATCTATTGAAATGTTCCCTTTTTAATGTTTGTGGTTGGTAACTCAGTTGGTTAGGTTCTGCCCTACTGATCCCAATGTTGTGGGTTCAAACTTGGCCCAAACCAGTGGTTTTTAAGAGTGCTTAAAACCGACAGCCCCATATCAGTAGATTTACTGTCATGTAAAAGAACTCCTGTGGGACAAAATTTCGGTATGTTGATAGCACTAATATAATCCTGTAATTGACTGTGTCATTAACAAACAAAATAATTTTATTTTCATTACTGAAATATTTAGAATGTAAACTATGTAATGTGATAATGGCATTATAAGCTAATTTTATAATATGGAAAGGTAGAGTCAGACTGAAAAATTCAATGCCATAGCCGGGATTTGAACCACGGATATTCTGGTCTCCGTCCGGCCACTCTAACCATTGAGCTACTATGGCCAACATGTCAAGACAACATTAAATTCTCCAACTGACTCGTATTAAAAAAAAAAGAAAAAAATATGAGTCAGTTGGACAATTTAATGTCATATCGGCACGTTGGCCATAGTAGCTCAATGGTTAGAGTGGCTGGACGGATACCAGAAGATCTGTGGTTCAAATCTCCGCTATGGCATTGAATTTTTCAATCTGACTCTACTTTTCCATACTTTAGCCTACACACAGCCAGTGTGAAAGAACAATTAATTTGCATTAATTTTATAATGTTCCCAAAATACTATTGTAAAAGAAATTAATTATTCTTTCACACTGGCCGTGTGTAGGCTAAATTGTGGAATCGTAGAGTCAGACTGAAAAATTCAATGCCATAGCATTGAGCAAGGTAGTTGTCTCATGTGTTTATGAGAACTCCTAAGTGGTTTACCGGGAAAATGCGAGTCAGTTGGAGGATTTAATGTCATATCGGCACGTTGGCCATAGTAGCACAATGGTAGTGCGGCTGGACGGAAACCAGAAGATCCGTGGTTCAAATCCCGGCTATGGCATTGAATTTTTCAGTCTGACTATGTTTCCACAATTTAGCCTACACACGGCCAGTGTGAAAGAATAATTAATTTCCATTAATTAACCTAATAGTGGTTAACTATAAAGCCCGGGTCTTAAAGTACTTACATGTAGTAAGTCGCCATTAAGGTAGTTGTCTCATGTGTTTATGAGAACTCCTAGTGGTTTACTATAAAGCCCAGGCCTTAAAGTACTTACATGTAGTAAGTCGCCATTAAGGTAGTTGTCTCATGTGTTTATGAGAACTCCTAGTGGTTTACTATAAAGCCCGGGTCTTAAAGTACTTACATGTAGTAAGTCACCATTAAGGTAGTTGTCTCATGTGTTTATGAGAACTCCTAAGTGGTTTACCGGGAAAATACGAGTCAGTTGGAGAATTTAATGTCATATTGGCACGTTGGCCATAGTAGCTCAATGGTTTAGAGTGGCTGGAAAGAAACCAGAAGATCCGTGGTTCAAATCCCGGCTATGGTATTGAATTTTTCAGTCTGACTCTACGTTTCGACTATTGTAAAAGACTGTAAATTTTTATTTTCCTGTTAGATGAAGCACCTACTATTAGGATTAGAGCATACACTTTGGATCAGGTTGAATTTGAAATGAATTAAGGTTCTTAATTTATAGATATTAGATATTCTGCTAAAAAGGAAGTTTTTTGGGATTATTTATCAAAATGTTCACAACAGTAAATATTGCAACATTTCTGCCATACCTGAGCCAAGGCCATTAGGCATGGACTCATGAATTCAAATCCTGCCACGATCATCTTTTTGACCGAGGATTTTTTTTTTCTCAGGTTTTCTCTCTATCCTCATAACTGGTAAAAGTTGAAAGTTTTTCTAAATTTCCTTTCCCATCAATCCATGCATCATCAGTGTCTCAACTGTGGTGACTTGCTATAACTATGTAACAGGAACAGGCGTTAAACCTGTTAAAAGAGCAACTGAAATTTAATGCTATACTTGCAATTATAAACTTATTTTAAATTACTATGTGGAGAAATGAATAATTTCCATCAATTAACTTAAATAATAAGAGTTAAATGATGAAGCCTGGGACATAAGTACTTACAATAGTAAGTCGCCACAAACAGTGTATCTCGGATGCGAGAGCCCCTAGTGGTTTACCGGGAAAGTATATTACTCAATTGGAGAATTTAATGTCATGGCAGCAAATTGGCCATGGTAGCTCAATGGATAAGAGCAACTGGATGGAAACCAGTAGATCTGTGGTTCAAATCCTGGCTGTGGCATTGAATTTTTCATGTCGACTCTATTAATCCAATACCTTAGCCTGTATACGGCTAGTGTGAAGAAATTAATGATTTCCATCGATTAACTTAAATACTATGTGTCTACTTATATAAGAAGGACCAAAGGAAGAAGGCGTTTTCCAATCTCTCAGTAACTGAAGAATATAGCACTATCACTACAATTACCACTGACTCTGGGTTTGGCAGCCCTGACAGTCAACATTTTTAATACTTTATGACCTGTTGTTGTAGTGCAAAAATGTCACCAGGTTTACCAAAATGTGGAAAATATTACAGGAGGGAAAAACTAAATAACTGAAACTGACATTCCTTCTGAGGAATTACTCTTTTTCTTCAATATATTTCCAAAGATTCTTTTTAAAAGATAGCCACATAATATTTTAAATTTAATGAGTGATGGCCGTTTATCAATGGTAGCTTAGTTTGTGTCCTGAGTAATGCATGTAACAATTTATAACCCTTCCTACTTTTTGATAGAAGAAAGTCTTATCGCTTATATTATTTACAGCTTAAGCCTGTCTGAAATGGTAGGAGAGCTGTTCTTGCCACATGATATGCCAGAACCTCCTAAAGAAAGTTTCTTCAAAGGCTTATTTGGAGGTGGTTCTCGTTCCTTGGATAGAGAAGAACTATGTAAGTTTCACTTCATTGTATTGTATTGTATTTATTTCATCCTTTGGAACATAATACATATTTTATAGGACATGTCAGTTCAAGATACAAAGATAAATATAAAAAGTTACATAAGACTAAAAACTGTAACAGATACAGGATCCAACAAAAGTCTAAAGTAGAAAAAGCAAATAAATATAAACTATATAAAGACCATAAAGAAATTCTATATAAAAGTAATTGTTCACAAATGTAGAGTTTACTCTACTTCATGATTTAATTCAATTTAATTCAATTCAATTCAATTGTTTGCAGCACCACAGATGTTCTACATAAATTTTAAAAATGAATCCAGAGCAAATAAAATATTAAATTAATTGGGAGTCGATTAATAACACAAAACAACACTCACTTTTAAATTTTCCCGGAACCGGTTTCTGAGGTCTTCCCTCTATCTTCAGCCGGACATCGACTTGTTCTCATTGGTGTAGCTGGCAATATTTTGTCATCGGTCTCCTCTGGTGGCAGTTCGAGGAACTTGCTGAACAAATCTTTCTGGGGGATGTCGAAATTGAATACTTTGTTCCTATTTTTTGAAATAAAGATTTGTTCCCATGTGGACAGTTCTTCTTTTCCTGTTGTATGTTTTAGTAATTTTGGTTCTGGATTTATGTTGTGGTTTTTTTCCCAAAAATGCAGTTAGAAAAATCAGCAGTTGCCACGCATTTTTGGGAAAAAAACCACAACATAAATCCAGAACCAAAATTACTAAAACATACAACAGGAAAAGAAGAACTGTCCACATGGGAACAAATCTTTATTTCAAAAAATAGGAACAAAGTATTCAATTTCGACATCCCCCAGAAAGATTTGTTCAGCAAGTTCCTCGAACCGCCACCAGAGGAGACCGATGGCAAAATATTGCCAGCTACACCAATGAGAACAAGTCGATGTCCGGCTGAAGATAGAGGGAAGGTCTCAGAAACCGGTTCCGGGAAAATTTAAAAGTGAGTGTTGTTTTGTGTTATTAATCGACTCCCAATTAATTTAATTTATACAACAACACTGTTTTCAACACTTCCATGAAAGGATTTTGATAAATAAAATATTGTTTGGCATGAATTTTCTTATTTTTCTTATTTTTCTCCTGAAATTCTTAGGGAAGCAGCACCTCCAGCACTTCATTGCACACTTCACCACTGAATGTTACTGTTTTATCTTTATATACTTTACTGTATCATTTATAAAAATCACCACTGTTTATGTTGTAGTTGGGGAAGCAAGTGGCAGGGCATCTAAGAGTGTAGCCAAACTAATTCCGGGTCCTCAAGCTAATCTTGAAGCCATGGGTCGTCAGGTTACATCAGTGACAGGCGAGGTTTCACGTGCTCATCAGCTTGTGGTGGAGAGAGGCCAGAAGTTGGGCCAACTCGAGGAACGCACAGAGAAGATGATGGGTGAGGCAGAGAATTTCTCTCACTCAGCACACAGCCTCATGCTCAAGTATAAAGACAAGAAGTGGTACCAGCTGTGAGCAGGCTAGGCTAATATGATATTCTTGAAAACATGAGGCAAGTTGTTAAAACCATTGTTGCACCCAAAAATTGTGATGGTCATCTTATAGCTTGTTTGGAGGATTTAACTACTCTCTCCATGAAACAATGCCTGTTGTGGTAGAATAAGAACATGTAATAACTTACATGCTTTTGGAGTACTAAACTGTTAAATAACCAATTAAAGAAAAGAAATAAAAAATAAACCTTTGTGGTAGAGTTGAATTATAATCCTAATCAGTATCTAGTGAAGTTCTCCATCTGAAGAAACACTGACATGGTACATTAAAGTGAGAGTGAGTCTACGGAAAGAACTGATACTCTCATTTGTGAATCGGTTTAACATGTACTTGTGCCATATTGCCATTTCAAATTAAGACCAAGTGAAAAGCTGCAAGCTCATGCAAAGATAATTACATCATCATTTGACGCAGTTGGGAAAGCTTGCTTTCTAGCATTGTATTGTCACACAGTTTTTACACATCTTTGTAGTAGTAACTTGCTACAGCATTTTTGCAGCAGAAAAAGTCTTAAATATGAAATATGTTATTTGGAATACATTGAATTTTCGCATAGAGTCAACATTAACCAGAATATCTGTGTAGAGCATTAGTGGGTGCATTTTAAAGGAGGACCATACAGAAGGTCCAATTTGAGAACAGGTGCTGAAAGGACATTTTGACTGTTGTACACAGTATTTATGTTAATTTATTGCAGTGGGTGATGTACATATAGGGCATGTTAGTGTGGTCTGTCGTCTTACCCTCTAGAAAGTGTCCCGCAGGCGGGCTCAATGTATTGTCTGTCTGTCGTATATCTGTGTGGGGCCAAGGATTGTCAGATTGAGCCTCTAGATAAGAGCCCAATTATTTGTAAATAACTTTTAATCAAGCTAGTCCTATTTATTGAGGGAAGCATTTTATTCATGATGGTCAGTACTTAAAAGAGAGCTAACTTAAAAAATAAAATACCATCAAGATATGTATTTTTTTTTTTAAATCTGAGATAGGATGTCATGCCCACTTCATGTTTCATTCTTGCCCAATAGGTACAAGAATTCTGTTACTTTTGAACAGTATTCTTAATGCACCATGTGAACATAAAACATTTTAACTTTACTATTAATAAAAAAAAGGATCACAGGGCCAAACCTTTGAGTAATAATATTTACTTATTTTTTTTAAAGCATTTTTAAAAAAATGATACCTCATTACTGCAGTATATTTTTCGTTACAACATTTTTGGACCATCAACAGAAATGTGTGATAGACAAGAAAAAATTCAGATATACATATATTCCTTACAAGATGATCAAATACATCATGTTGGTTGTATAAACTGCAAGTAAAGAGTGCTGCTTTTATATGTCAGATTCAAATGTATGAATAATAATCAGAAAAGGCCTTAAATCACTATAGATTATTCAGACATCCATTTCAGAATGGGCTATTGGATCAAATCATCCTTGAAATGCTGGCACAGAGCATCTTTGCATAAAAAGTTTATTACTAGACGTGTAATGTGCGAAAAGCTTAGTTTTAACAATTTGTTTAAAATGCCACAATAATCAAGTGATAAGAGCCATTTGTATAAATTATTATTAGCAAATATATTTTTAAAGTACTACACTCAAAATAAACACTTTGTTTCACTTTCAAAATTAGTAAGGCATTTTGAAAGTGAAAGTTAAGGCTACTTCAGTAGCTTTATGTGAGGGTAAAATCTGAAAAGTTCATAAATGTAATATACCAACATAAATAGGTAGTTAATTGTTGAGAAATTCAAAAGCATGCTAAAATAACCCTAGAGCTCCTTTTGTTAACACACTTGATTATGTTTTTAGTGTACTATGGCCTAAATATGCGTGATAATTGATTTGCTCTGTGTTGCCCCTTCTAAAACAGTGAATGTAAACAGACATGGTTCCACTTTTGTAGTAACAGTACAAATCTCCAGTTATATAGTTTTATTAGAATAGTATTTTGCAATAAATGTTACTGCAGGTGAATACAAATAGTTAACTTGTCACATCATTTGAAAAAGAAATGTATGCAAAGTCTGAATGTTTTATAGGCCTATTTCTATTAATTTGTGGTCTTGAAGTGAACTTGCTATTCGTTTGTTGAAACAATCAGTAGGAGTTGGTGTGCATTGTCTTTTCTTACTTCTGAGATTTATGTACTCTAAAGAAGGAAAGAAAAAAATAATACTAATTTTTATTTGTGATATGCATGATCGGATAAAAACAATGAAATTTGATGGTCCAAAATAAAGAAAATAAAAAATGTGAAAAAATTACTTGCAGTGCTTGTCCAGTTATGCAGTTTTACAGTATACGCTTAAACATTTTATACCAAGAACCATAATCATTTTTAATAAAAGGAATGAATGAATAAAATTTGGCAATGTTATCTTATTTTCTAGGCAAACTACATGATAGAATTTCATTAGAGTCTTCTGAACTTTGCAGTGTAACCTGTTTACTTAAACTTCATAATCAGTTGCAAAGCATGGCATGATGTTTAGGGAAGCAGCTCCTGTGTATTTGCAACTTGTGGACTTGGGTTTGAAACTTGTTGCCTGTATACAGGTAATGCTTCCATAAACATCATACCATCCTTCGCTCCTGTTCATGATAATATGTCAGGTCATTATTGCTACAAAACTTCGGATAACTACCCTTCCTTCATCCTTAATACAATTATATGCCAGTGGCTTTTTGGTACTAATAAGCAGAGATAACCCTTCTGGATTGGAGTGAAATGCATTTGTGTCCTTATCAGCTGATTATTACATTTTGAATGTTACTTTAGCAAACAAGTGGTTGCAATAGAGTAGAATATTTCCCAGGACAAAGTTCAATCCGAAACCCTTCACATCTCAACACATCTACCATTTAGAATACACAAAATATCCTATCCTAATTGTAATCTTAATTTCTTTATCTCTGAGTATAAAATTGATTTATTTAAATATATATGAATTCATAAATGATTAATTCATATTTATCATTTGAACTCATACAAACTATTTAAAAAATGGATCCCTCATAATATTTTTCTGGCTATGTCACTGCTCCATATGTTTACATTTGATTATACTTGCATGATATATCTTTTCTTGCATAAGTATTTTTATAATTTTTAAAATTAATTTTTTTTTGTTATGTGGATAGATTATGTAAAACTTGAAGCTTTCACGGTGAGCGTTATTAATCAAGGCTTCGCGGGAGATCAGCCATGTCAGGTTTATGAAGGTCGAGTTTACGGCTGTTCTATACTCTGTGGCCTTCTTCACGATCTGAAGCAGAAGAAGGCCATGGAGTATAGAATGGCCAAAAGCTCAACCTCTTTAAACCTAAAACGGCTGATCACCCCAAAGCCTTGATGGATAGGTTATATCGGATGATGAATGAATGGGTGAAATATTTGTCAAATAATCCAGGTAATCTAATCAAAATTTAAACATAGGACCTCTTAAATGTAAGGCAGACTGCCATCCTCACACCACAGAAGTAGGTGTAAATAATTTATTCAAATCTAAACAATTTGTTTTAAATTCATGCAATAGATACAATACATCAAATAATGACTTTATACATTTCCATGTGACTTTCAGCTTCCCTAATTCAGGGACTGCCAGTACAGCCAAGTATTTAAATTATGTAAAAGCCGTCATATAAATTATACCTTCATATAATATATAATTTATTTCACAAAAATTATTTTTATAGCTTTTAGCAGTAGACTGCACAGTTCACTGTTTTTACCAAGTTGATTATTTTAAATTTTCCACCTATTTCATTTTTAGAATTAGAATTAGAATTTTATTTCGTCCTTGGCAACATATACATGTTATGAGACATGTCAAAATGTATAAATACAATATATACATAAAGTCAAATTGATTACATACAATATACACAGTAAGCAGCTTTTCTATGGTTTCATGTGGTATTTGCATAGACTAATTTACTACAAGAAATGTCATAATATAAATATTACAGGCTTGTGAATATACTATGCTCCCAGTGTTCATTTACATGGTTATAGTTCTAAAACTTCATTAACCGTATAAAAACAGTGTGCATGCAAAAATTTCTTAACCTTATTCTTAAAGTGTTTTAATGATGCAGCTTGTTTAAATGAATTTGGAAGTTTATTATATAACATTATCCCTTTGTAGTTAAAGCTTCCTGCATAAAGGCTCGTTTGGTGCGCTCGAATTGTCAGTTTATCCTTGTTACGAGTACATCAGCATTTACTTGAAAATGATTTATATTTTTATGAACATAGAATAATATTTCATATATATACATATACACAGTATACAGTATTAATGCACACAATTTTTAGTTAAATTAAGATCCACAACTTGTGGTGCAGAAATAGTTATACATCATCAGTATCATAATATATCAAATTACAATACGAGATTGGAATATTGTTAGACGAGACCTATGGTCTCATCTGATAATCAGTCGAATATTTTATCTACTTTGATTAAAAAATATATGTTTATGCTTAAAATTTGCACAATGGCTATATACATTGATTTCCTAGTCGATAGTTGGATGTAGAGGGCCATGTATGAAACCAGGTCATTAGTGAAGCTATAGAGCCGTGGTAACTGGGAGAACATAAATATATAATCATGGAAGATAATTCAGTAATTCCTATTGTGAAAGACAATACTATGAACTGTTTAACCTCAACATCAGGAGGAAATCATTTGACACATTGCAAGAATGTTACAATAAATGTGTAAAATAAATAAATATTAACTTTGATTTGCTTTGAAGTTTCAATTCTGTATTTACATGAAATTAATTTTAATTAATTGACTTAATGACTGTGGAGAAACCTTGAAAAAACCCTCAGTCGGGTATACAATTGCACTGGAACATTTTAAACTGATTAGCTTACTATATACATTCAATTTACAATTGAAGAGATTAGAGTACTAAAATATAGGTTATGTTGAGTCCAGTCTTGGTCTTGGAGGTTGTCATCAAGCTTCTTCTTGCATCGAAGTGCATCTTTCAGATGAACAGGACTCGTGAAACAAAGAAGTTCAGAGAGACAGTATTTTCATAAATTAACTAGGATGGATGGCTTATTTACCAAAATTCTAATTATAACTAAACAAATGATTTAGGGCAAAGGGTAAACAAAGTCGGGTAGTCATGAATTCATCAACAGAATAAAACATATATTTTAAGAGCAAGATTTTAACTCTGTTTTTAAATGTTTTGATTTGTGGAACTTTGATGTTATGTCCATGAATATTAACTATTCATGCATAATTAAGAGGATACTCTTGGTCCAATATGCCTGACATGGTTCTTTTACATGAAATTGTGATTCCTTGTTCCATAGGATGATACTCCCCTCTCTTTCTATCTGCATTCCCCCTACATTCTGTCATGCATGCATAGACTCTTTATGCACTATTAAAAACTGACATACTCCACATTTAAATACTTTTATAACTATTATTCCTTTTAATTCACATTAAAGGAATTCACATCCTCCACCATCACCATGATCATCATCGTAGTAATTATATAGTATGACTTTCCATGGTGCTAATTCATTACATGTTCCAAAATGGTATTTTGGGTAATTGCCTTTCACATATAATACAGCTGGTTGATCTCTTGAGTACAGGGTGCATTCTGACATCAGATGTTGGGCTATCTGTGGAGGTTTTTCACACCAGCTACATAACGGCAAGGCTTTTATGTTCATTTTGTGGAGATAGAATTGAAAATGGCCATGACTTCTTAGAAAATGAGTTATTATGTGAGTTATTATGTTACTGGGTTATTATGTTAATGAGTTATGTTACTGGGCCAGGGAGATAAGGATTAACATAATTTTGAGTCAAACTAATACTCAATGCTCCACTTATTGTTAGTATTTACCTAGAACGGGTTTTGTTAGGATCTTCCTAACATCATCAGCTGTTGTCGACTAATGGACGTTGGTTTGGTGAACTCATTGGAGGCGACAGGTGCGTCTCTTTTGGTATCTTGATGAACTTGAAGTTTGAGTTTTCTTCAAAGGTAGTGTCGAAATTAAACAATTTTCTTTCATATTTTTTTATGAAGATTTTTTCCCATGTGGTTAATGCAGTTGGACCTTGGACACTTTTTAATAAGTGGATTTCTCTTTCTATATCATGATTTTCCTTCCAAAAATGGTACACTACCGCTGATTTATCTATTTCTTTGTTCCTGATGTTCCTAAAATGCTCTTTAAGCCTAATGTTCAAGTTCCTTTTTGTTTCTCCAATGAAAAAGTTGTTGCAGCCTTTGCAGTTTATTGCCTTTCTAGCAATAAGTGTAGCATTGAGTATTAGTTCAACTCAAAATTATATTAATTTTGTGCTTCATTGTATCATAGTACTTACACATTGGAAGATAAGAATTGTCTGTGAAATATGTTGGAGATGAAAAGTTAAGTGTGGAAGGCATCATTGGATTTGTTATAGAAGGAATTCCAAATCATAATGTAGTAGTCTTTCAACAGCTGTTTGCTCCAGGTTGAGGGAATGGATATGTAATCTAGTGTGGTCCTGTAGCTGGCAGCAATCTTGGCGAGATAGTTGGCTCTTTCATTCTCTTGTAGGCCTGCATGACCCTTGAACCAGTAAAGAGTGATTCTATTTTCCCTATTGAGGACGTTGATTTTTCCCTGAGTTGAACAGCCAGGGGATGGATTGTTCTTCTGTTAGCTGTAGTGAGGAGTGCTGCCTTTGAATCTACATGTATGGCATATTCTGAAGTACCTATAATAATTTAACAATATAGTTAGTTCAGTTAATAGTTCAATTAACTATGAAACATTTTTTGCCATCAATAATTAAACCTGTATATTTTAGTTATCTGAGCAATGATAGTGGTCAATGACTTTTTCTCCTAAGAACCACAAAAACAATCGCAGCCTTTTGCAGGCATAATAATTTCATTCAAAGATTTTAACCTAACAATCATTGTTGCATAACTGGACAAGCAAAATGTGAAGTTTTCTAAGTTCATTTTAAGTGAACTACTTTTCTATTTATTTACAAGGTAGCGCATCTATTTTATTTAAGCAGTGCACATTAACAAAATCACACTAACATATCACAAATTTAATACAGAAAGAGATTGGAATCAGCTTTGACTTTGCCTTTTGCATGATAGCCATTTTAAGTTACATGCATTTCACAAATTTTGGCATGCTTCTAATATGCTGAATGCTGCAGCTGTGTTATTTGGCTGCACAGCATAATGTAATAAAAAGTGTGCACATTTTGAAATAAAATAGACCTGCCTTAAAATGGATTCTCCTACTGTGTAATTGGAGGTATCGCATAAATTTTGCAAGCTGTTGAACCTTGCATAACTGTATATTGAGAAAGGTGAAGTAAATTGCTTTAATAACCAATGTGTTGTAAATAATACAGGTCATATTATAGGTTTATATATATAGGGTACAAGTTCTTCTATGCTGTACTTAATAAAAGCAAGAAAATATGTGATATTCCATTCTGCCCATTCTTAATTGTTATATTGAGACCTGATCTTTGTTAAATAATGAACGCAAATTTGTTTATTAGAAATACCTGATTGTTAAGCATTGTTGGAGTGTATTCCATGTAAACATTTCGTATAGTGCAGTTATAATTAAAGTATAATATCAGTTCAATTTATGGTACTTTGGGGTACTGTTAAAACAGTGTAAATTACCTGGGTGTGCTGTTACTGAAACACTGTGTATATATTTATACATATATATGCACAATATTCTGTGCAATGTCTTCTTCGTCTGAACAGTAGCATTAATGTCTTGGATTGTCGAAGCACAACAAGATTACTTCTTAGTTTTGTTTTAATTTAGGCTGATGTTTTTTGTTTTATGTTCTGCTAGAAACTCAGCATTTTACACACTGCATACTTCAGAATGTACATATTTTACAAATCTGTGTGAAGTAACGTATACAAGAATGAAATGAATAGCCAAGTTCTATGATATATGTTTTAAGGTATTGGAAGACAATAAGATAAAGTTATACAACATTTTTGTAAATGATTTCAAGCATATGTAGTATATGATATACAGTAATTGCATATATAATCATGTTAGTAAATGATCCTCGAGTGTTGAGGAGTGGGAATAAAATGAAGCTGCAGTACTAATATCAGTATAATCTTTTGTTTCCAGTCCTTACTGAGCAGAATCAATGGTGGTTTATGTTACTACAACAATTAACATCTGAACTTCTAAAATAAGACACAATGATACTTTTCTTTAACCTGTAAACACTTCATTAATTTAAGTTCAGTAGGTACCTAAAAATTCAGGGAATATTTAAATGTTCTGGGAACAAATGGTAATACATTTTTAAACAAAAGAGTACCCATCATTGTTTTATCCCACTCTGTTTCTTTCTTTTTTCCCCTTCTTGCTCTGTTCAAAACTTGATGGACTTATCTGTTAAGAATGTTATTTTATTTTAGGTAGCACCTGCTTAGCTTCAGACAAGAAAATAAAAAACTGGGTCTGGATACTGAAATGAGTTCTTTTAATATGATTTGTTGAACATTTTCATGTTTAATATAAAATTATTTGTGGTTGGTTTATTGACACTCGTCACTTACTTTTTCATATATTTATGAGAGACTAGTTTCAAAGGCCCTGGCCTCCATTTTCAAGATTGAAAATGGAGGCCAGGGCCTTTGAAACTAGTCTCTCATAAATATATGAAAAAGTAAGTGACGAGTGTCAATAAACCAACCACAAATAATTTTATATTAATTTTGACGTCACTGTTACTAAATTCCTCCAAACACACATTTTCATGTTTGTTATTCTGACCAAATAACAGTCGTCACACCAAAGGAAGGCCAGTAATCTGCACACAGTCAACCTCTGATAAATCAAAAGGGCTATAATGCCTCTACAAATCTCTACCTTGATTTCTGTTGTACTCTGTTATGTACATGTTGTTTTATTGTTACAAAGTTTATCACTTGTGCTTCCATTTAACACATTTGTCATTGTCATTTAATTTTAACAAACAATGTGGATAAAATAAAAGCTAGTCAGGTTTTGACCTTGTTTTATTGTAAATTTCTTTGAATTTTAAAATACAGTTTAATTGTTATTAATTTTACTTAAATTAGCTTGTACATACACAGTGTGTGGCCTGGTCAGTCTATAAGTTACTAATTAGTATTTCTGTTTTTATTTCTGAAAAACTGATAACACTAGCTGCTTGAATTGTCATGTGAAGTAAACACTTGTAAAATATGTACTCTGTCTCTGTACTCACAAACCCCTGATGGGATAAATGGAAGCATTATATTAAAAATGAATTAAATTTGTACTCAAGTCTAATTGTTGGTTGGAAAAAAAAAGAAGAACCTTTCAACCTACCCAAGAAGTGAAAAGCTGAAAATTGTTATAAATAAAAGATAAACAAATATAACCTGTAATCATTTTGTGTTATTATAGTTATTAATTTTTATGAAGTCTCCTTATTAGTGCAAATATTAACCTTAATTAATATAATTTTGAGTCAAACTAATACTAAATGCTCCACTTATTGCTAGTATTTACCTAGAACATGTTTCGTTAGGATCTTCCTAACATCATCAGCTGTTGTCGACTAATGGACGTTGGTTTGGTGAACTCATTGGAGGTGATAGGTGCGTCTCTGTCGGTATCTTGATGAACTTGAAGTTTGGGTTTTCTTCAAAGGTAGTGTTGAAATTAATTCATATTTTTGTATGAAGATTTTTTCCCACGTGGTTAATGCAGCTGAACCTTGGACACTTTTTAATAAGTGTATTTCTCGTTCAATATCCAAAAATGGTAGGCTACCGCCGATTTATCTATTTATTTGTTCCTGATGTTCCTAAAGTGCTCTTTAAGCCTAATGTTCAAGTTCCTTTTAGTTTTTCCAATGTAAAAGTTGTCATAGCCTTTGCAGTTTATCCGGTACACACCTGATTTTTTGTCTGTAGGTATCTCCTTTGTATTATGTGATTTCAAAACGTGTTGTACACTAAATTTGTTCTGTGGGGCCAAAGTAATATTGTGCTCTTTGAAGACTTTTTGGAAAAGGTGTGTAGCTCTGGGATGATATGTAAATTTTCTGTATGAAGTTTCATTGCTGATTGGGGAAAGAGTAGTTACTTGTTTGCATCTTTGTTGTCTTTTGAATTTATCAATTTTCTTTTTGACCAATTCAACACTGAATCCATTGAATTCTGCAATGTGAATGATATTATTGTACTCTTTGTTATATTCCATCTTGTTGAAAGGTACATTAACCAGCCTGTAAGTTAAACTGTTGATAACAGCATGCTTGTGTTGTCTTGGGTTATATCCATCTGATTTTATGAAATTTTCTGTATGTTTCCTTCCTATGTATGCAAAATTCAAGTTTTATATGTTTTCTGGTAAGTTTCAAATCTAAGGGATTTCATTGTTTATCTCTTTTTCTTGGAAAATTTTATTGCAGTATTTTGTAAATTAAGTAGTTTTAATGCACCGTTTACTTGTTTCTCATTTACTATTGCCCAAATGTCATCCACATATCTATACCAATGTTTGAAAATTAGTGGAAATACCTTTGTGAAATGGGTTTCCAAAAAGCTCATGAAGAGGTCTGCCAAAAATGGGGACAATGGGTTGCCCATTGATAGTCCTGATTTTTGTTTGAAAATTTTTTATTGATTGTTAAAAAAGGACTGTTCAATGCAAATATTTGTTAAGTGAAGGTACTGAAAGCTGCAGTATTAAAAATTTGTTGGAATTCATCAACAAAACTAAAAATCTACAATTTTCTCCCACCGACCGAATGGTATCTTTTAATGTAATCTCTTTGTTCCCAAGTGTGCCAAGAGACAAACTCATGGAATACATGCAAATATGGCTTCAGTCCCTACAATTAGACCAAAACATCATAGAGGAATACCTTCACAATATAGAACGAGAAATCCACTTATTAAACTGCATTAACCACATGAGAAAAAATCTTCATAAAGAAATATGAAAGAAAATTGTTTAATTTTGACACTACCTTTGAAGAAAACCCAAACTTCAAGTTCATCAAGATACCGACAGAGATGCACCTATCGCCTCCAATGAGTTCACCAAACCAACATCCATTAGTCGACAACAGCTGATGATGTTAGGAAGATCCTAACAAAACACGTTCTAGGTAAATACTAGCAATAAGTGGAGCATTGAGTATTAGTTTGACTCAAAATTATATTAATTTTGTGCTTCATTGTATCATAGTCCTTACACATCGGATTAACCCTAATATTTATTTATATTGCTTCCATATTATGGGCAGTGCTGCACTGTACTAACACAGCTTCAGTTCAGAACTTTTCTTTGCAAACCCAAAGTCCTATACAGAAAATGTATGCACATCTGCGTGTATTTTTTATTTAGCCCATAGGCAACACAGTGTTTTGGATAATTACAGTCAGACTGAAAAATTAAATGCCATGGCCGGAATTTGAACCATAGATCTCCTGGTTTCCGTCCAGTCACTCTTACCCATTGAGCTACCATAGCCAATGTGCCGTCATGACATTAAATTCTCCAGTTGACTTGTATATATTTTCCCAGTAAACCACTAGGGGCTCTTGTATTCGAGATACACCGTTTGTGGCAACTTACCAACGTAAGTACTTGAGTCCCAGGCTTCACCATTAAACTCTTATTATTTAAGTTAATCAATGGAAATTAATCATTTCTTCACACTAGCCATATTTAGGCTAAGGTTTTGGATAAATAGAGTCAAACTGAAAAATTCCCAGCCATGGCACTGAATTTTTCAGTTTAACTCTATTTATCCAAAACCTTAGCCTAAATAAGGCTAGTGTAAAGAAATTATTAATTTCCATCAGTTAACTTAAACACAGTGTTTTATTTACTTTGTACCTTGAAACATATAAGTTTTATAATTTTGAATCTATAAATTAACAGTTTTCCTTACTTTTGAAAACTAGGTATTTATAAAGTATACTGGTTACATTGTTAATTATTTAAAGAAGTTTTTATATTTATTTCTTGTAAACATTAACACGTTCAGTACCAACATCTATGACAATTTTAGTTAATTGATGGAAATAAATGATTTCATCATACTAGGCATATATAGGCTAAAGTTTTAGAGTCAACATGAAAAATTTAATGCCATGGCCGGGACTTGAATTACGGATCTCCTGGTTTCCATCCAGTTGCTCTAACCCATTGAGCTACCATGGCCAATGTGCCGTCCTGACATTAAATTCTCAATTTGACTCATGTCAGTCTCTTAGCCTATATACGGCTAGTATGAAGAAATGATTAATTTCCAACTATTAACTAAAATAATAAGAGTTAAATGATGAAGCCTGGGACTCAAGCACTTACGATAGTAAGTCACCACAAACGGTGTATCTCGGATGTGAGAGCCTCTAGTGGTCTACCGAGGAAATATATGAGTTAAATGGAGAATTTAATGTCAGGACAGCACGTTGACCATGGTAGCTCAATGGGTTAGAGTGACTGGACGGAAACCAGAAGATCCGTGGTTCAAATCCCGGCCATGGCATTGAATTTTTCATGTTGACTCTATCTATGACAATATTTAAATCTCTGCTATTAACTGTCTTTAGGTCTTGCTTTTAAATGCGGCAACATTTGCTAACAAAAAGAGGAGTACAGTAGAACCTCATTTAACCGGAACAATTGGGACCAGGGCTGATCCGAGTTAACAAAAATCTGGGTTATCCAGAGAATGATGAAAAAATTATAAAAAGACATGTATAATATCACTGAAATATTTTTAAATGTGAGTAGAAATTACTATCGGCGCACTTTCACTTAAAAACACATACACTTTATGTACTGTAATAGACTGCATTTGCATTGTATACAATATCGCTACAAACTAGTCAGTAGTAAAAGGGGCAGTAAGCTTCTGGTGTCTCAGTTTAGTATATCACTTATGAGCAGCATGATCGCACATTCACTTTAACATAAGAAGTTCATTTGGCAATGTTTCGGCTTGACCCTCAGCATAAAGCATCAATTTCTCTTAAATTAACTTTAAAGAGAGTCGATTAAAGACACTAGACAACACTTACTTTTAAATTTTTCCGGAACATGTTTCTGAGGCTTTGCCTCTATCATCGAGAGCTGGCCGATGATAGAGGCAAAGCCTCAGAAACATGTTCCGGAACAATTTAAAAGTAAGTGTTGTCTAGTGTCTTTAATCGACTCTCTTTAAAGTTAATTTATCATAACAACACTGTTTTCAACACTTCCAAGAAAGGAATCAATTTCTCTATTTTGCATGTGTGTGGATCATAGTCACAGCTGGTTCATCAACACTGTCTGAATCTGAATACTTTTCATTTTCAGTAACACTGCATGATGCAATAATGCCTTGCTCTGTAATCAGTTTATAACTTCTGTCATTGTCATTTTCCAACCAATTATCAATGCCTTCTTCATCAACATTGGAACAAAGATTGACACTTTTTTAAATGTCTATAAAATCTTCTTCCACCTTTTTTCTTCTTCAATCTTGTTTTCTGGCAAGTTATACACATTGGGCCACAACTTTTTCTGTAAATTTATCAAAGTTTCTCTGCCAACCTGTTCACAAGCAGATGGGGTGAGTGCAATGAATTTATAATTCCTTTCATGGAAGTGTTGAAAACAGTGTTGTTGTAATAAATTAAATTTAAAGGGAGTCGATTAATGACACTAAAGTGCATGTTGTTTAGTGTCATTAATTGATTCCCTTTAAATTTAATCCAAAGAATTTTCCCACTGGCAAGTGAATTTGAATAATGTACTTTCCAAGAATAGCAATGTATCGTCTGTAAAACAATTCTTCATTTAATGGAAATTAATTGTTTTTTCACACTAGCCATGTGTAGGACGCACTATGAAAGTGTAGAGCCAGACTGAAAAATTCAATGCCATAGCCGGGATTTGAACCAATGATCTTCTGGTTTCCGTCCAGCCACTCTAAACCATTGAGCTACTATGGCCAACATGACATTAAGTTCTCCAACTGACTCGTATTTCTCCTGGTAAACCACTAGGAGTTCTCATAAACACATGAGACAACTACCTTAATGGCGACTTACTATGCTGTAAGTACTTTAAGGCCCGGGCTTTTCAGTTCGGACCACTATTAGGTACAATTAATGGAAATTAATTGTTCTTTCACACTGGCCGTGTGTAGGACGCATTATGACGGGATAGAGCCAGATGAAAAGTTCAATGCCATAGCCGGGATTTGAACCACAGATCTTCTGGTCTCCGTCCAGCGGATCTAAACCATTGAGCTACTATGGCCAACATGTCGACATGACTTTAAATTCTCCAACTGACTCGTATTTTTCCCGGTAAACCACTAGGAGTTCTCATAAACACATGAGACAACTACCTCAATGGTGACTTACTATGCTTTAAGGCCCGGGTTTTATAGAATTTTTCAGTCTGGCTCTACCCTTTCATAATCCTTCATTTACTACGCTAAACTTTTTTTTTTTTTTTCAAAACTGCTCTGGGTTAATGAGGTTCTACTGTAATTATAACCATAGTTTTCTATACTTCCCAGTACAAGCATGATATTTTTCCAGTACAAACTACACAGCTTTGTGAGATACCTGGGCACCAACTGAGGAAAGGATGGAGTCAGAGAATGCAGTGGTGTCCTTGTGGTAAACTTTGAGTTACTCTGAGGCGTGCTAAGAAGTTAATTATTGTAGATAAAGTTCACTTCAGTCCTACCCATAAAAAATGACATCTGAAGTGTTGCATCCACATGACCTTTTTTATAAACTATTGTTATAAAGGTTCATTCTACTATCTCTTCTTGATAATCGATGTAAACATATTTACACATATATTCATTTCAGACATGAAAAGCAATTCAGAGTTTTGAAAAATGGGTTGTTATGTGAAGTTTTTGAAATTCTATGCCTTTTGCAGCCCACAAGAAAAAACAAATAACAGCTTATTAATTTTTAGATGAGTCGTATTTATTACACATCTGCTTCACTTTCGTACCTATTTTGAGGACATGTTTCGCAAATCATCGTTTGCATCTACGGCTCTTTTGTGACTCATGTCCGGTTTTTAAAATTGGCTGGATCTAACTTTCGCGTATTCCTCTTGACTTGACGTCACTTCAATATATCGAGATTTAACTGTATTGGAACACCACAGTGAAGCAAAAAATTATTAATTTTTAGATGAGTCGTATTTATTACACATCTGCTTCACTTTCGTACCTATTTTGAGGACATGTTTCGCAAATCATCGTTTGCATCTACAGAGTCGCATAAGAGCCATAGATGCAAACGATGATTTGCGAAACATGTCCTCAAAATAGGTACGAAAGTGAAGCAGATGTGTAATAAATAGGACTCATCTAAAAATTAATAATTTTTCGCTTCACTGTGGTGTTCCAATACAGTTAAATCTCGAAATAACAGCTTACTTAGTTACCAAACATATTCACAAGTTCCTTTCCCAACACATGGTCTGTACATACCAGTGGACTGTACAAGGAGTGAGTGAGAGGGTTGCTAGCTCCATTGTTGTGCTAAGTCTAGTAACAGTTCACCCTGTTCCTTGACACTTGTAAAACGCTGGTTATCAGTTATCTTCTAATATGATAAAAAATATTCCTAAAATCAATCTATATATCAAATGTTGCTTAAAATCAGTGGGCTTTATGTTTTAAAGAGAACTTCCAACTTATTTGGAATAAAAGTATGATTAATAAAGATGAAAAAATAAAAATCTTATCATTCGCCAAGAATAACAAAAATGCGATGTCTGAAAATTATGTATGGCTTTATGGTGCTAATACACGAAGAGAAACAAAACATTAATACCCACTATGCTTGACTTTGGTCCTGCGCTGTGGCGTAGTGGGCTAAGGTGTCATGCTTTGATTCTTGCCTTTGGAATGCAGCCTGGGTTTGATCCCACCCCTGGAGGTGCAGTCCCAGGTATAAGACTGGTACCCACTCAGAATCGTGAGGAATTTGAGGAGCTTATGATAAGTGGTGCTGGTCATGAAAGCCAACTTTCTGGCTGGGGGTGTCGAGATGCTGACCACATCTCCTCCCCGTATCGGTTGGATGACCACCCACCTCTACCTTACGTATGTGGGTGTGAGGCCGGCACTCAGGTTGGCAGGCATTGGGCCTTCTATGGGCTGTGATACCATGGGTTATGTTATGTTTATACTTGACTTTGGGTTAATTATTCTACTGCCAATGAGCTTTAACTGTACATCTGTATAAGTTCAATGCAAGACCTCACTATATTGCATGCTTTTTCTCTGCAACTGAAACTAAATTTTACTTGGTGAAGCAATGACATCAGCCCGGGTTCTATCTCACCCATGGGATGTGGATTTTCGGTCCCGGGTATAGGATCGATGCCCACTCAGCATCGTGTGGAAAGTGAGGAGCTTATGCTAGGTAAGCGACTCTGGTCACAAAAACCAACATTTTCCGGCTGGGGGATGCCGAGATGCCGACCACATCTCCTCCCTGTATTGGTTGGATGATCGCCCACCTCTGCCATGTGTAAGTGGGCATGAGGCCGGCAGTCGGGTTGGTAGGCCTTCGCTCTCTTAGGGCTGTCGCACGAGTGGTTAACTTTTGAGCAATGACATGCTTTGACCAAATAAAGAACATAATAGTGCAATATGGATCTGTGTAAATCCCTGGAGCTTAGCCTTGCATAATGAGGCTTACCCATACTCTTTTATGCAGTTCTCTAAAATTTGGATGCAAGGTAAGATGTCCACTCAAGATAGAGCGTTACAGACGTAACTGATAGCTGCTTATTGCAAACAAATATAATCTGTATCTCTAGTGCATTTTCCACAGAAAAGTTGCAGCTGAGAAATGAGGCTACCATTCTCTACAGAAAAATGAAAGTAAGCTAGCATCAAGGCTGGATTTTATAGTAAAAAATTTCAAGTATAAAAAGAAAATCTGCCACGTAAGCTTGGATAAGTTAACCTGGAAGCTATTTACACAAATATAAATAGTTGTTACAAAGGCTTCACTTATCTTAAGAAATTGGTGACTGATGATAAAAACAATCTGTTTTTGAAATCGATCTCCATTAGAAAGAAGTATTAACACTAATTTCTTAAGTGAAGCCTTTGTAACAAATATTTATATTTCTTTAATATTTATTGCTTCACTGTAGCTTCATTTTCTATGTAATCTGGAAGCTATTTTTTTCCTCCCACATATATACCACTGACTTTCCCTTTAAGGCTGTTGCCAATTGACATTTAAGATCACTTTTCTTACTTATTGAATTAACTAGCTGACCCGGCAAACTTCGTACCGCCAATAAAAGTTGCCTGAACTTATCTATATAAATTAAACAAATTCGGATTAGTAATTTATTCTGCAATTGGAGGTGAAGTTTGAATACAACACAATTACAAATTTAAGTTAATTTAAAGCTTTCTGTTAAACAATTTTTTTGTATTCTGTGTTGTGAATAAATATAAAGGATGGTACTTTTCCGATGTGCAAACACACGATGTATAAATTGTCCATGAACTAAACAGGGAAACTCCAGTTAATTCCGCAAATTTCCAGCGACTGCCCTTGTGATTTATTTATGGTCATCGCAAAGGCCAAACACACGAGAAATTTTAGATGCTTAAAATCAAAAAGTAAATCCATTGGAATCATCAGAATATGCTAGATTGTACTTTGCCTTGATAACTGTTACTTTGATGACATTAACTTTTTCACAGTCTCGTTCCACATCACAGTCGTGGTTGGTTAATGTTACGTATAGCATGATCACAACTGATCCTACTTCTAATTGTAAACTGTGAGGCGGGAGTCCTGGCAATTCTAATGAATTTAAAAACTCTGTGGGATAGTTGACTACATCATCCTGGTTTATAACTGTGTCAACTGATTTGTATGCAAAAACAACACCCCGGAAGAAACAGACACTCTAGAACACAATTCTGACATACCGACACAACTATTAGCATTATCTGCATCTCGCTACTCATCAGTGCGGTCAGCACGTGACATTTGAATGACTTCTACGACCTAAATCAGGTCTTTTCCTTGGCATAGTAAAAACGTTTCCATGAACTTTACAAAGTCACAAAGGAATTCAATTAATTTTGTGTCAGTTCAATTCACATTCAGAATTCACAAATACAAATTGTAAAGAATCCAAGGATTCACCCAGGTATGTATTTAGAAGTCAGTTTCAAGGGGCATCCAAAAAATCTATATTGAATTATTTGTTTTTAATAAATAATTAATCAGGGATGTGTTTTTATCATGTTTGTAAGACTCCACCCAAGTTTGTTTGTTTGTTTGTTTGTTTGTTTGTTTGTTTGTTTGTTTTTGTCTTGTTTCTTTGGATAAAGTCTGCAGAAAGGCCTTGCAAATTGCACACTTTTTATTGTTATACCTACCTAGGATAAAGTGATATAAGCAGTAATCAGATATTTAAAAAGTGAACCACTGATTTATGCGTTTGAAGTATTACTTCTCCTTGAATGAAAAAGGGGAATAGGAACTTAGAAATTAAAAATGATGTACCTTTTAAGTAAGTATCTGGGAACTCTAACCAACAAATTATAGTATATTGGAATTGATTAACTTCGCAGTACATTATTGTAATTGACAGTATTTGTGTATTTTAACGAGTTCTACAGCTGCTGTGCAGTAACTTTTCATTTATCTCTTAAATAGCTTCAAGTTTGCCTGACAGTGAAAAACGTAGTAAACATTTTTGATTTATTTCAAACCAAGTTTTATTTCAACTACTTATTAAAAGTTTGAAATGATAATTTAATTGGGACGGGGGGGGGGGGTCCGGACCCCCTGGACACCCCTTAAATACGTCTCTGGATTCACCAATATTTGACAGTGATTGTCTGTGGTCAAATATTTGTAGTGTTATAGTGCTTTCAGAAATTAATTTTGTGCTTAATCCTCAAAAGGTACATTCATGCTAGATAAAGAAATTTCAGTCTTAATAACAAACGATAAACGTTAGTTAATAAAACTTGGTAAGTGAAATCGCGTTGAAGACTTTGGTAATGAGTGGAATATCTTTGTACTTTGTAATGCTTTTGTTTGTCGAAAAGAAATGGTGTGTGTTCCATAAAAGTTTGTGTGTATACTTTTATATTTAGTTAATAACCCAGGCCATTATCATTTCAGGTTTTTCTCTCACCTTTTACACCTTCTTTGGACAAATTGGTTCAGCCGTTCTCAAGTTTTTATGAGACTGACAAACGTCATGCGTGTACATGTGTGGATTTTATAGATTAGTGGGTTTTACTTTGCATTGTCTTAAAATCCACAATCGCATACTGTCGCGGCAACAGGCATAAAAGGTTCGGCGCAAATAAATAGCAGACAGATAGTGTTTCACGGAGATAGAGATTGCATAAGCAGATAAACATAGTGCCGGAGATAAAGGACCTGCCGGCACAGATTAAGTTATGCTTCTGGAAGATGATAGAACAGTTGATTTCCTGTTTGTTCCAGAAATCTCTTGAATTTATCAATGAGGTATTTAGGAAGGCGACAACTCGCCAAGAGTCGGTTGTGAGGAGATGTAACAAGAGCTGAAGATGTAAACAGGTGTAATCAGAATGCTGTTGTTGTGATCATTGACCTTGGTAGATTGTGTATGTGATGTAATACTGCTACTGTGAGTGTATTTCTATGCAAATAAAGAACGATTTGATTTCTGCAAACTGGTTTTAACTCTACGAACCCACAAAGTCACAATACTTTCAGGCTTGATACAAAATTGTATGTGGCGAACAAAGAGTTCTACGTTGCGGTGCCAATTTGTAACTAAAATGTTTAATTTAATGGCGAGCAAATAAGTCGGCGAGCAATGAGGTTTCTCTCAGGATATGCGTGGATGTGTGAGAAGGAGACTTTAATAACACTGGAATGCCCACTTCCAACTTATTTATTTACTGCTTCTTCTTTTCAAACATCGAAATGAAAGTTGCAGACCGAGGGTTACCAATCTCTGTTTAGAGTTACTGAATGCAAATTGTTTATGACTCGATAAATTTATTCGTTCCTCATATATATATATACACGAACCGACAATTATCAAACAAAACCAGTGGACTGCCTTAATCGCCCTTATGCCTCAGACTGTTGTCTCGTCGGCTGCATGCCGAAGACTCCTCTGATCGGCTTCAAGCCGAAGACTGCCTCCCTCTGACCACAGCTGCGCGTGTATGTATATATCTAACTTTCACTCTCAAAACTCCTTTTCAACCAAAATCCCTTTGTGGCTGTTTTGTCGCCATTGTAAATGATCCAAAGAATTTCCTATTCATACAAGTCAAGTGAGCACCTTTAGAAATCTTCTAAGGACACTGCTTCTTAGATTGCTTTGTTATAACACTTTCCCCTAACTCAACTGGCCGCCCTTGCCGTAACAAAGAACCAACATTTCTTTGACATCCCTCATGATTCGTTCCTTCTGGCAAACCTTAATTTCGGTATCAGGCTCTAGGGAGCACTGGAGAAAATCCCTGTTATAGAATCTGAATCATAATCAAACCCAGGATCTTGAGATTTGGAGGCTAGCGTGCTAATCACTGGACCAAAGAGGCAATTAGTTGTGCTTTGCAATAAAAATGCCAAAGTGTATTGAGAAAAAGAAAAGGTTGTAGGCTAGTACTGTTTACACACAAGAAAGCAAGACAGCGGAATGTGTAACATAATCACTTTTGCTGTCTGCATGATGTTTATGCTTGCCATCTGGATATGATAAGGATGCTAGGTTTATTTAAAACACAGTGTTGTCACATAACTTACCCATGCATAATACCTATCACTGTAGTTACTGAAATGAGCATTAGATCTAACACCATGGGTGTCTCATATGTGCACTCTCATAGTCATTTCGTAGTAAACAGATCCATTACCAGACAAGTTTCTCTCCCTTTTCAGGCCCCACTTGCCTTCTTGTGGTGATAGACAATATGTACGTTAAAATAAGACCTGAAGCTTTCCTGGTGATGAATATGCTCAGTCAATGACAGTCAATTAAATGCCAGGTGAGGAGATCGTGTGAGTATAGATAATTAATTGGGTCAAAGAAACGTAACTACCTAACTTGATTATCAAGCTGTGTTGATTTGTGCTTCTTAAATCGACGGATTTCCATTTTAAGGCTGGTTTCCAAGAAGAGCTGAACTGAAATCCAGCATCACGATTAAGCGTGCTCCTTTCAGAGGAAAACGCCAAAGCCTCCTTAATTCTCCGCTCCCAGTAACTGTTGCATATTGCCAAGAGGATCGTCTCCCAAAAATTGGCTGTATGGTTGTTATCAAAGCAATGCTCTGCCAGCCCAGATTTCTCAGGTTGCATTAAACGAATGCTCCGTTCATGTTCGTTTATTCTGGTAGCAATGGTCCTTCCAGTTTGCCCTATATATGGTGTCACACATTCACAGGGAACAGTCTTTTGTTCAGTAATGCGAATTTTGATAGTGTTTTGTCTTTGAAAGAGTAGAGCCAGACTGAAAAATTCAATGCCATAGCCAGGATTTGAACCACGGATCTTCTGGTCTCTGTCCAGCTGCTCTACTCATTGAGCTACTATGGCCAACGTGCCAAACATCTAGAGAAAACCTTGTAAGAGAACACCTGAGATATGCGCTCTTTGTGAGCGAAGATAACATATAGGCAAGGACTCTCCCTATCTTTCTTTCTCACCTCTTTTCCCTGCGACATAATACAGCAGAACTCGCCTTCCCCTCTCCAATAATTGGAACCCACATCCAGAAAAGTGGCTTCTATGGCATCAAAGAAAGCTTGAAAGCTGGAGTTCATTTAATAATCCAGTTCAATTTAGGTTCTACAAATCAGGAGTTTTCATACTGAAGTTCAGAGAAATATTATTTTCTTTATAAAATTAGATATGTCTGATAGGCTCTAGTCACCAGAAAATAAATCCATAATTGAGGTTCCTCCTTGAACCCTTTAAATCTCACAACAACATCCTTTTGCTGGATAACACTAAAGCAAAACAGGCATGTAGAAAGCGGTGCATGATAGCTGCAGTGTTTCAATGTGTGCATGCATCTCTCTCTCTCATGCTCAGGAGTTAATAATTGAAGCACTCAGATTCAGAAATTGTTAAGTCAATGTTTTTGAGAAATCCTATTACACACGAATAGCACTCTGAATCCCAGTTCTGTAATAGTGCTAAAAGGTTTGCGGATCAAAAGATGTTAGGTGGAACATATGACCCTGGCATGCTGAATGGGCATCAATTTCAGAAACAAAAGTTGTTAAGTCAGCCTTTTAAGTTAGATGTTTAGTCAAGTAGTTGCCTCATTAGCGTTTGGTGGTGCAACTATCTCTGTTCCATATAACCTTGCCCCGCTGACATGTATCACTCCGCATCACTACCTTCCCCCTCACCCTAATTGACTAATGCTTTTGCGCCATAGGCCATAGGCAGTGCCCTGCCGTCACATTTTAACCTGCAGTAAACGTCATAATAATTGCCGGGAAAATAGATAAAATCATAGAAATAAGGATGTGAAGGCGTGCAAAAATACAAGTTTATAATGAAACTGAGCAAATTGAAACAGAATGAATGAGCAATGAAATTGAAACAAGTTTATAATGAAAGGCCTTTGGCCTTTTCCACTGCGATTTTTTAAACCAGCACACATACCTTGCAAAAATGCTTGCCTTTCAGTCTTAAAAGTCGTATCACGTCATACTTAACTTTTCGTGTGTCCTTCATTCACCCAAACCTCGTCAAGGTAGTCAGTATATTTTGCTATTTGTATACCGGTACAGTCTGATTGCCCTTAAATAACATCTTTGCCACACAGCAATATCACCTCTGTCTCTTAGCAAATTTTTCTTGCCCCCTTTTTTCATTCATAAACCCCAGCTGTATAAGCAATCTATACAGACTAGATCTGCTGAAATTTGGTAAATCTGCATCCTCATTTACAGCAGACGAAATATTATTTATGTTAGGGACTTCGTTTCTAAAGAAAAAAGCTATGCACATGACGACGTATAGCACTTTTCACAAATCGCATTCTCCGAACACGCGCTTTTGTTTATTCCTGAAGTGATAAGTTTTCCTGTTGTCTCAATTTCATGTCGCAATGTTCCTATGGACCTAACACTCCCACCTGTAAGTTCAGAGCACAGCTGTTTGACTTCTCTCACTGACAAAGTCAGATTCTTCTCCTTGAGTGCAATAAACACATGCACCACAATTCTTTTTTCGCCGCTTTGTAAAGGTTTTACCCTTGCGATGTTTCAGCGAAAAACTGGTGGTAGACTCTGCCATTATATATATAATAAGTACACGCGCAATAAACGATCAGTAAAATAATTTAGCTCTAGTACTCGGCACAGCACACCTTCGAATGGCAATATATGACAAATCCAGTTCAAAACAAGGTCAGTGATAAGTCATATAAACAAATATGTCACCACTACCGCTAAAGCACGTGTCATCTGAAAGGTGGGCTTGAAAGCAAAGGAAACTCCTCTTTACTTCATTTAAGAATTAACATGCATTTCAGATAAATCAACTGTTGCGTAATATATTTAATTCAAACAGTTATGAAAATATAATTTGACAATTCTCTTCCAACATATAAAGATATACCACCATGTTAAATAACGAACTAATTTTTACTGCACAACAGTCTGTACCACAACAGCAGCCCATGAGAGGTGATTAGGTCATGTGACTGTTGAGAGATTCTGGGGCAAGCTTATGTGAAACAAGGATTACACTGTGCCATCCAAGCTCTTTGATTCAGCTGTTGATATATTTTAGATTAGACATTCCTCAAGCGCATTTTCAGCAAGTTTATCTTTACTTCCCAACACCACTGCAGTCTTTCATGCTATTGACAGAATTTTTGGCAATACTGAGAAGAAGGAAAGATCAATGGATAATATCTTAGTTCCTTCCACATTGGTGAAACTGGTCAAAGATTCACTAGAGAAGAAGCCCATTGATGTTGCCCATGTCAAATGTTCACTGACCAATAACGGGGAACATGATGGCACTCTAGTTGTTGAAGTTTTTGACTTCAAAGATGCCCTCGACCATGTCCTTGTAAGAAGTATTCCTGAATTCACTTTAATCCGGGGTGTGCATTTCCAAAGAGGATATGTACCAGAAGTTTGTCACACAATGTCTTCCTCACTTTATTGTCCCCAGTCTCTTTTGAGGGGAGTAATGAGGTTGCAAGTCTTACACAAGGCATGTGATAGTGCAACACACCAGTTAGGCTTAGGAAGATTAAGAAGGCAAACTATTACGATGTTCGTTCACTACTGGAACATGTCACTCTGCCAGAAAGTATGATGTAGAAGATCATGTAGTAGAGATGGGGTGATGTTTTGATGACAATGTTGTATGTCAATCCATGAAGTGCATACTGCATTAGTCCATAGTAGAGATGTATTGGTGAAGATAAAATAATAGGTTATCCATGGCTATATATTATAATATTGTATAATGGAAAAACTCTAACATAAAGAATCAGAAGCTGTTAAGTAAAATGACTTAACAACTTTTCATCCATTTTACGTTAAAATGATGATGATGATGATGATGTGTATAGGGGCGCTCAACTACGGCGGTCATCAGCGCCCTTTAAAAAACAAGTCATGGCAAAAGCCAGATATAAAGATTTCTAAAAATATATATTATTATCTATAAACCTGTTAAAACTACACACATATATATATACTAAAAAAAACAACAAAAAAAGATACTTGAGGTTAAATTCTAAAATCCACAGCTGAAACAAATGCTAAAACTTTGCCCACTGCCGTTTCGTCATCCGCGAGGATATCCGCCAAGCTGGCCGGCAGCTGGAGAGACCTGCGGAGACGTGCCAAGCTATAACAATCTAAAAGCAAGTGACGGACAGTCAGGTCAGCACTGCACAGTGGGCAAACGGGAACCGGGGTTCTATTCAATAAAAAGCTGTGGCTAAAATAACAATGCCCAATGCGCAACCGAGCCAAAGTCACCTCCTCGCGACGAGATGACCGACAGGAGGTAACCCAGGGAATCGGATGTTCCTTAATACATCTCAGTTTATTATTGCGGAGAGCGGACCACTCTTCCTGCCAGCAGGTAAGCACAGCTCTCCGTAATACCGCTCTAAAATCTTCCGATGTCACACATGGTAGTCGAACCCTGGGCTTCATGGTAGCCGTCTTGGCTGCCGAATCCGCCATTTCATTTCCCCGCAAGCCTACGTGACCAGGAATCCATGCACACACCACGCTCACGCCAGAAGCGTGTAAAACGTGGAGGGCATCCTGTATCCGCTGCACAATAGGGTGGTAGTTGTACAGCTGCCGTAGGCTTTGAAGTGCACTGAGGGAATCACTCAGGATTAAGCAGTTCCCCACCTTTCGTCGACGTACGTGTAAAATGGCCCGGTATATTGCATAGAGCTCTGCGGTAAAAATGGAAGTGCTAGTGTGGAATCCGAATGTATAGGGTTCGGTTCCACACACGTAAGCACAACCAACACCATCTGAATTCTTGGACCCGTCGGTGTAAATTTTAATATGGTCCTGATATCGCGATAAAAATTCTAAGAAGCATGTGCGGATACTAGACATAGACATGGTAGATTTATCGTGTGTGGTCATGCCCAGATCAACGTGGGGCGCTCTGCACAACCAAGGAGGGTATGTCCTCTCCCCCCTAGGATACATCTTAGGCATTTCGCTATTAAGACGTCTAAGGAGCTCCCGGAAACGAAAACCAGGTGGCTTTGGTTTTATAGAAGTGTTCCTATAACGCACGTCCATGAAGGTGTTAAAGAACGGCGTAAACGTTGGATGTGTGGGCATGCAATTAAGTCCACAGCCATAATTTGCTAATAGTATGTTGCGCCTGTACTGCAGAGGAGGTTCTGCAGACTCAGCATACAGGCTTATGACTCGGCTCGTTGGAAATGCCCCAACTGCTATACGTATGCCACAATTATGGACTGTGTCTAATCTCTTCAGCACAGATGGTCGTGCTGAGCCATAAACGATACTACCATAATCTAATTTGGTACGGATGAGTGTGCGATACAGTCGCAATAACACTGTACGATCCGCTCCCCACGATTTACCACTTAGTACCCGCAAGATATTTAAAGATCGGTCACATCGTGCTTTCAGTTGTGCTATATGCGACGACCAACAAAGTTTTCTATCAAATATCAATCCAAGGAACCTCGTCTCATCTGCAAACGGTAGTAGATCAGCGCCTAGCCGGAGCCTTGGAGGTAGTCGACTCTGCTGACGCCAGAAGTTCACACAGATGGTTTTCTCAGCAGAAAATCGGAAGCCGTTCTCTAAACTCCAAACCTTAAGGTTGTCCAAGGTGGTTTGAAGACGGCGCTCTATAAACGAAGTGCGCTGAGATGTACAGTAGACGGCAAAGTCATCTACGAATAGGCAGGACGAGACCCCCGGAGGTACACATTTCGAGATAGAATTAATCGCAATAGCAAACAACGTAACACTTAGCACCGATCCCTGTGGTACACCGTTCTCTTGAACCAAAAGGTTCGAAAGAACCGAGCCAACCCTTACTCGGAATACGCGGTCTTTAGAGAATTCCTGAAGGAAGAGTGGTAGGCGTCCACGTATATTCCAGGTGTGCAGAGTACGTAGCAACCCTGCACGCCAACACGTATCATAAGCCTTTTCGAGGTCAAAAAATATTCCGACTGTTTGACAGTTTTTAAGAAAGCCGTTCATAATCTGTGTCGACATGGACACAAGATGATCCACTGTTGAACGGCGTCGTCGAAAACCACACTGGATGTTATTCAGTAGGGTGTGCGTTTCCAGCCACCATACCAACCGCCCATTTATCATGCGTTCCATCACCTTGCAGACGCAACTGGTGAGGGAAATAGGACGGTAGCTAGAAGGGAGGTGACGGTCCTTGCCAGCTTTCAAGATAGGTATAATGGTGGCTTCTCGCCACTTGTCCGGAAACGTGGCATCAACCCAAACACGGTTATAGACCTCGAGCAGGTATGCCTTACCTTCAGGTGAGAGATGTTGTAACATTTGAACGTGTATTCCGTCCGGTCCTGGTGCTGTCAGTCGCGATGATGAAAGAGCGTGTTCTAACTCCGCCAAGGTGAAGAGGCGGTTATAATCTTCAATGTTTCTGGAACTAAACACGAAACCTTGAGATTCTACCTGAGTCTTAGTTGAGATAAACTCAGGAGCATAATTACTTGAGCTAGACACCTGAGCGAAAGCACAGCCGAAGGTGTTAGCCACGACAAACGGGTCAACAACAACTCCTGCAGGTGTTTTCAGACCAGCGATTGGCAAGTGGGTTGATTTTCCGGCCACGCGCCTTAACCTATCCCATACAACAGATGATGGTGTCCATCTGTTAAAAGATGAGACAAAGTAGTTCCATGAGATCTTTTTGCTATCCTTAATTATTTGCCTATACTGTGCACGCGCTTTCTTGTACTCAATTAGATTACTTTGGGTAGGGTGTCGTTGAAATACCCGTAGAGCACGTCTACGAGCACGAATAGCATTCCGGCAGTCGTTGTTCCACCACGGGACAGGAAGTCGACCAGGTTGGGTGGCCGAACGTGGAATCGACTCTTCTGCAGCGGAAAGAATTGTCTCTGTGAGATGATCGACTAGATCATTCACAGAATCGTGCTCCTTGTAATCAAAGACAGCCAACTGGGTGTAAAGGTTCCAGTTGGCACGATCAAAGCGCCATCTAGGGTTACGTGAGGTAGACACATCGTGTGCTAAGAGACTAAGAAGACACGGGAAGTGGTCGCTGGAATGTAGATCAGAGATGACATTCCACTGCAATGAAACTGCTAACTGGGATGAACATACTGCCAAATCGATGTGCGAATAGGTGTTATAAGCGCCTGAGAGGAACGTTGGCTCTCCGGAATTCAGGAGAACCAAGTTATTGCTCTCCAAGAATTTTGCAATGAGGTGGCCTCTCGAACATGCCCGAGTTGAACCCCATAGTGGGTGATGGGCATTAAAGTCTCCAACTATTAGAAATGGTGTTGAAAGTTGGGAAACCAGATCTTCAAGGTCAATTAACGAGAGGTCATCTGATGGCGGGAGATATACGTTGCAAATGCAAAATTCGAAGGTCGGCAGCTTAATCCTTACAGCTACAGATTGTATAGCAGATTGCAGCTGTACCGGGTCTACAAATATGTCATCCCTGAGGAGCATCATAGTGCCCCCGTGAGCAGGAATGCCCTGTTCTGTGTCAATATCACACCGCAGTGGTGTGTAGCGTCGGATTTTAAACTTGTCTTGCGGTCGTAGCTTAGTCTCTTGTAAGCATACCACCAAGGGGTTATGCTTACTGAGCAAAAGCTCCAGTTCTGGTCGATGTGCTCTTAAACCCCGCAAGTTCCATTGGAGGATAGTCATTGGAACTATGGACATAGGTTGTAAAAGTTGGTGTACATCAAGACGACTTTAACGGTGGCCGAATCAGCTTACCCTTTTTCTTCGGTGTAGGGCTAACACCTGTTTCCTTTTCATCGGGTTTGTCCTGTCGCTTTTTAATTGCCGTTCTTGAGGTGTGGTCCGTGTCTTCCTGGTCCATTTCTTCCACGGATGAGGCCCCTTTTCCTATAGAAAACTTAGGTTCGAGGATCTCAAAACGGTTGGACACAGAGATCGACGATGATGACAGTTGTCGATCCGTGTCTTCACCAGAAGACCCCTCAGAAGATGAACTTCTAGATGCCCTAGGACTTTTTTTCTTGCCGGTCCCTTTGTTAGTAACTTTGAGGAAGTCTGATTTTGTGTAAGCGGTCTTAAACTTTTTGGGCGGTGCATCGTACACTATAACGGGCTTGACAGTCGATGAGGTTGACGGCTTGGGAGAGGACGGTGTGGACTTCTCCCTCGGCGATTGAGGTGAGAGAGGAGCCGGCTTCGATGTCTTGGTTGGCTTTTGTACAGGTGTGGCGGTAAGGACCTTGTCTGTTATACTAGCCTCACAATCGCTGGTCTGAGTTGCGATTTCTCTCCTCGGTGCCACCTTAGCAGCTACGGAGCTGTAGGTACCGGACTTTGGCACCGAGGGTAGACGAATACGTAAGACTTTACGGGCATCCGAGAAGGATAACTTCTCCCTTACTCGGATCTCCTGTATCGCCTTTTCCTCTAGGAATCGTGGGCACTCTCTGTGGCTGGATGGATGTTCACCAGCACAGTTGACACATTTTGCCGGGGATGTGCAGGCATCCTCGTGCTTAGACAGACCACACTGCACGCATGTTGGCACACCGCTACAAAAATCACTCGTATGACCGAAGCGCTGACATTTAAAGCACCTGAGTGGGTTTGGTATATATGGCCTAACCTCTATGGACTCATACCCTGCCCTAAGCCTTTGCGGGAGATCTACCCGATCAAAGGTCAGGAACAAGGTACGGGTAGGCACCAATTCCCCTTGCTCTCTACGTTGCACCCGGTATACTGCAGTGACACCCTGGTCTTGTAGGTTCTCCTTTATTTCCTCATTTGACATCCCGTCCAACGCACGAGTGGTGACGACCCCGCGGGAGGAGTTTAGGGTCTTGTGCACCGCAATTGTGACGGGATAGCTGCCCAATAACGTGGCTTTTATTAATGTTGCCGCCTGGGAAGTTGTGTGTGCTTCCACAAGGAGCGTGCCGTTTCTGGAGCGCGTACAGGACTTTACTGGACCGGCAATCTTATCTAATCCCTTCTGGATGATAAGGGTTCACCGTCAAAAAGTTCTTACCTTCCTCCTTTCTTGTTACAACTAAGTAGCGAGGACCACAAGACTCGACTACTTCCTTTCCAGCTTGGTTAAGTGATTTATTATTATGATTGTTTTTAAGGTTTACCATGAATGTTGGCGTAAGATTCATCCCCCAGTGCTCCCCACCCACCACGGAGCCCAACAAGGGGTCATCCCACTGGGATGACAGGGCTACACAGGGGATATAGCGAGCTCGCCGTCCCACTCACCCTGGAGTTCGGTACAATACCTAATCCTGGCCGATTGATTAGGGGCGGGTTAGTCCCTAACCTCCCGTTTAGGCGAAGCAGAAGCCAAAGCAGTGTATTAGTAATGCGTATCCTCCCCGAATTCAGAAAAACACTGTTACGAGCTCAGATACGCATCCCTCAACCAACAGGACTAACCTTTCCACCGACACGGGTCTCCACGCACGGCCTACACGTGGGTGGGCCTGTTGACCGTCTGCCTCAACCACGAAGAGGAGCCCACACGAGGGAGACTGTTGGCTCGGGACCCCGGGTTCGCCAAACCCGTACCTACCGAAGTAGGCCCCTGGGGGGATTTTATGTTAAAAATTGTTAAGTCCTAATAATTAAATATCCTGTCGCACATGCTACATATGTAGATGTGCTACATATGTCAAACCATGAGAAACACTTCAACACAGTAATTTGTACCTAAAAACGGACCCATCACATAAAATTCTTTCATTTGTATTACTATTTTGGTATTTAAAAATACTTTTGAAAACTTTGAACAGCTCTCCTGCACAATTTTGAAACAGTGACTTAGCAACTTCTGCTTCTAACCGCTTCAATTAAAGTTAACCACTGGCGCGACAGCCCTTGCCGGCCTTACGCCCACTTATGCACGGCAGAAGTGGTGATCATCCAACCGATACGGGGAGAGATGTGGTCAGCATCTTGGCATCCCCCAGCCGGAATGTTGGTTTCCGTGACGAGGGCTGCTTACCTAGCGTAAGCTCCTCACTTTCCTCACGATGCTGAGTGGGCACCGGTCCTATACCCGGGACCTAAAATCCCCACTACATGGGTGGGATCGAACCCGGGCCACTTTCCGTGGCCAGGGACCAAGGCATGCTGCCTTAGCCCCTATGCCATGGTGCAGGACAACCGCTTCAATTGCTTCCAAATATTTTGATGTTAAGAGTTTCAAAAGCTGCAAGGTATCTACAATTTTTTTAAATGTCTTCACCTTACTGAAATTTTCTGCTTAATAATGACACAGTCTGTAATTTTGTACCCCACCTAGTTAAAACTAGCTCAGGGGGATAAGGTCAGATCTGGAAACAGTGCACAAAATGTTTGAATTCTTAATGGTGTCTTTATAAATACTTTTTTAACACTCGGGACAAGCAAGTCCTCTTCTTTATATTTGGCTCAAATAGTTTCATTGACAAGACAAAGCAAAATCAGATGAATTAATATATACATATAAAAATCAATTGATGATTGTAAGTCTCACAAAACTTGAGATCAGCTGAACCAATTTGCCCCTTTTTAGTTTTGAAATATTTGTCTAAGTCCAATGAATGTTTAAAAGGTGAGGGAAAAAAAGACTAAAAAGTAGTAGCTATTTTATTTTCCCATATAAAGTTTGTACCTGTCAATCAGGACTTATTTCTTTTGTTATCAAAACAGACACCTTTGTATATTTCTTTACCTATTTTATTAAATAGCATTTATAATTTGTTGTCAAGGCTGAAATTTGTTTTTGTTGCATGATGATATACCTTTTGAAAATAAGACTCAAAATTAATTTCTGAACGCACTATGACCTATAAATATTTGACCACAGACATCTGTCAAATATTGGTGAATCCTTTGATACCTTCTTTATAATTTGTGCGAATTCGTGAATGTAAATTAAATTGACATAAAATCAATTAATTATGCTGTGTATCGCAAGCCTACTCAACACCAATCTCTATCTGAACGCTCATAGTTTCCATCATAAGTCTCAACGACTGGGAGTTCTCAACACACTGGCTCACAGAGCTTTGTCTATCTCTGATCCCAGCCACTTAAAACAAGAATTACAGCACCTGAGACTCACTTTCCGTCAAAACGGCTACTCCGAATATGACGCTGAAGCCTCGATCACCAAAGCTAGGAAAGGGAAACCTGTGATACAGCAAGCGTCAGATAAGCCTACCGCTACAGCCTGCATTCCGTTTACCGGCAATCTACCCGGCAGAATCAGCAGAATTCTTGCCAAATACAACATCAGGACCATCCACAAGCCACCTCCGAAGATTAAACATCTGTTGAGACATCATTATTTTTCAAGAGAGCTAATGGCTTCATTGCCAAAGCCTAGCATTTGAAAACAACATCTGTTGAGACCAGTGGAAGACAAACTAGACTTCCAAGTTCCGGGAAAGTACCACATTCCCTGTGAATGTAGAACACCGCATATAGGACAAACCAGAAGGACCATCGCTACTAGAATAATCAAACATGAACGGAGCATTCGTTTAATGCAACCTGAGAAATCTGGGCTGGCAAAGCATTGTTTTGATAACGACCACAGAGGCAATTTTCGAGAGACGGCCATCTTAGCAAAATGCAACAGTTACTGGGAGTGGAGAATTAAGGAGGCTTTGGCGATTTCCTCTGAAAGGAGCACGCTTAATCGTGATGCTGGATTTCAGTTCAGCTCCTCTTGGAAATCGGCCTTACAAATGGAAATCCGTCGAATTAAGAAGCACAGATCAATATAGCTTGATAATCAAGTTAAGTATTGGTTTGTTTCATAAATCTGTTCATTTCTTGTTACGTGTTTACGACAAAGAACGCTTGCACTGTATGCCCGTATCACAACTATGACGAAGTTGCCTATTTATCTAGGGGTAATCTGTTTACATACGCAAGGTCATCGAAAGTAACCAAGGCAATGAACTTTTCTAAACAAACTTTATTTTGTGCAGTATGCACCATTATTATCAATAACATATCTCCATTTCTCAGGAAGCTTATCAATTCCATTTTTCCAAAATCTTGCAGTTTTCTGGTTGACGAACTCTTCTACGGCGAGTCTGCAATCCTCCAAGGAAGTAAGGCGTTTGCCATGAAGGAAGTTTTGCAGGGATCGAAATAAATGATAGTCGGATGGGGCAATGTCTGGAGAATAAGGCGGGTGAGGTAACACATCCCAGTCGAAATCCCGCAATTTCTGACGGGTTACCATAGAAGTGTGTGGTTTGGCATTGTCTTGATGAAAGACGACTCCACCATTAGATGCTAACTCTGGCCTTTTCTCTCCTAGGGCAACCTTCAGAGGATCCAACTGAGAACAGTATTTCTCTGAATTGATGGTCTCCCCAGGAGGAAGAAATTCGTAATAAATAATTCCTTTCCAGTCCCACCAAATGCACAGCATAATCTTCTCAGGATGAAGCCGTGGTTCAGGAATTGAGAGTGGTGGTTCCCCTTTCTTACGCCATGACTTTCTCTTTCGGATGTTGTTGTACACAATCCACTTTTCGTCCCCTGTAACCAGCTGTTTCAGAAAAGGGACAGCTTCATTGCGTATTATCATTGCGTCACAGATGGGAACGCGCTGAACTAAATTTTGTTCACTCAGTTCGTGCGGAACCCATACATCCCGAAGATTTACGTAACCAAGCTTCTTTAGGTGCGTGGCTACAGTTGCATGAGATAAGTTTAGCTCCTGACCTACCTCCCGAATTGTTATTCTGGGGTTGTTCGTAATCACGTCCTTTATCCTTTCCTCATCCGTAACCACAGGTCGTCCAGAACGAGGTTTGTCTTTCACAGAGAAGTTCCCAGCTCGAAATCGAGTAAACCCTTTTTGACATGCCCGGTTCGTCACTGCATCTTCTCCGTAAACAGCACAAATTTTCCGTTGAGTTTGTGAGGCGGTTTTACCTTTACGGTAATAAAACAGCATTAAATGTCGAGAATGTTCCTTCTTGCCTTCCATATTAACATTCACAAGTTACAACTCCACACTGTTGCATCCACAAACTCGTACTGAAGTTTGGTTACCAATTCTTACATAAGTTGACCTATTTACCTTTGGACGTGAGGTCGCTGTGGTTTGTGTTCATAGCATTCTTTTCAATTATTGTATTTGTAAACAAACCCCATATTATTAGGCAACTTCTTTGACGTAAAAGTAATGGGGACATGCAAGGTTCTCAGGAGTTCTTTAGTCGTAAACACGTAACAAGAATCGAACGAATTTATGAGACAAACCGATAGTTACTTTTCTTTGACACAATTTTCTATACTCACGCCATCTCCTGACCTGGCATTTAATTTACTGAAAACAGTCTTTTGTTGAGTAATGCGAATGTTGATAGTGTTTTGTCTTTGTTTATAGTTGTTATATCCAGTATTTCATTTGTGGTTATAACATTTTATAAATATCCTGATGATGGGAGAGATGCACACTCCCGAAACGTTGATAGCTAATCATCTTTTCACCTGGCTGTCTGCCCGAGAAGAAAGTGAGCGCATTCGTCGCCAGGAAAGCTGCAGGTGTTATTTTAATTGAATTTCTTTGTGACTTCGTGAAGTTCGCGGAAACGTTTTTACTATGCCAAGGAGAAGACGACCTGACTTCGGTCGTAGAAGCCAGTCAATTGAGCGACGAGCTACGTTACGTGCTGACCGCACTGATGAACAGCAAGATGCAGGTCGTGTTGGTATGTCAGAATTGCGTTCTAGGGTGTCCGACAATGAGCAGGATAGGTACGCTTAGATAGGATAGAATGAATATCAACGGTTGTGCACATTAAGTGCTTCAATGACCCCGGAACGAGCAGCATTCCATTGCGATCCAGAAAAGTTATTATGCCGACAAATCCGTAACACCTGGGGAAATGACAATCATACGCCATTATTGTAAGGCGTTAAAATACAGTCTGATTTTTAAAAGATAGCGAAGGTCATGAAACAAGGGTCGCGAAGGGTAGGAGGGAAAGGTCGTTGCTGTGGAAACGTAAACAAAGATTTTTTTTATTTAAACAATATTTTAAAGCCCGTGTTTTACCTAAAGGTATATCACGGAATTATTTACAATAGTTATTTTCACAGTACTATACAGATTTATTCAAGTGTGCAGTAGATGCTCTTGATGAATCCTAATACTTGAACTGTGTTGAAGTGAATCTTCAGAACCGCGGGTAGAGGGGCCGAACATAAAATGTCTGGTTGATCTTTTGAGAAATTACTGCACTCTGTCATTAAATGCAGAGCCGTCTGTGGGTGTTTTTCAGTGCAGTTACAGGTTGGCGAGGCTCTTATTTTCATTCTATGAAGGCAGGCCTGGAAACGGCCGTGATTTGTGAGGAATTGTGTGGTTATGTGATTGGGCCATAGAGATAAGGACAGACGGTGTGCGTGATTTGGAGAGCTAGCTGGAGGGTGGAGAGAAAATGAGTGTGCGAAGAACCTCTGAACATGAGCATAATGTCGGCGAATACTGTCAATTTCAGGTACATCTGCCAGTAGTTTTATTAGGCTGCTGACTAGGACATTCCATAAGGTGGGACCAGCGACGGATCCCTGTGGACAACCTTTGGTTACTGCTTTTGAGATGGCCGTATTGGCGAATTTGAGCTGGGTGGTTCGATTTCGTAGAAAATCTCTAATTAAATCGTAAATATTGGAGGGACACTTTAGTTCCCGTAGGCGAGCTAGGATACTAGGATGCCAGACTTTGTCAAAAGCTCCAACGATATCAAACGTAAGTAAAGAGCTTTTCAGTCCAAGCCGTTTGCTCTGGTGGACAAAATCTGAGACTACTTTTATGGCATCCGTAGTAGATTTTCCTGCTGTGAAACCCTATTGTTGTAAGGGTAATTGATTGGTAGACTGAAGAAAATAATTTAATCTTTCCACAGTCAACTTTTCCAGGCATTTTCCTGGGATTGATAGCAGGCTGATTCCTCGATATCCTGTTACCGATTTCAGCTTACTCTTGTCTGTTTTGGGAATTGCAATAACTCTTGCATCTTTCCATACTGTGGGAAAGCAACCTAGACAGACACTTATTAAACAATGTGTTCCAGAAGTTGGGCAGCACCTTGTGAATATTTTTAACGATGGCGCCGTCAAAACCATCAGGGCCAGGACATTTTTTCTCATTGAGTTTCATTACAATATCCTCTACTTCATGATCCTCGAAGTCTAGTTCGAGAGGAGTATCTGGAAGCCTATCTAAGCTTGTTGTTCTGATGGCACGTTGTTCCTCGTTTTCGAGAGCCTGGTTGTCATCAGGGAGGAATCTATCGAGAAGGGCCTTTGCTGTGTCGGCCTCCGACGTGGTGGAAGTTCCATCGATTTTGGTTAGTGCAGATAGAGGCATTCGTTTGGTGAGTCCTGATTTGCAGATTTTATACAGTTTCCAAGGCGGCTCCTTTATACTTTCTGAGCAAAAAGTTTTCCAAGAGTCTTGCTTTGCTTTCCTCTGTTCCATTTTGTAGTGGTTTCTTACGGCTTTACGGCTGGTATCGTAAATCTCTTTGAGTACTGGATTCTTGCATCTGTTTACTCTTCATTTGGCTGCATTTTCTTTCTTCCTGAGCGCATTTAATTGTGGGGACCACCAGGGCTTGAATTTGGATGCAGGTAAGAAAGGTGGGAAGCACGTACTGGTTATATTGTTCAGTTCTTGCCATATGTTTGCAATGACCTCTTCCAACTGTAGTCTATTTGTCGCATTATTTAGCTGGGTTGTCCATAATTTGCAATTTAACGATTTTGTGATGGTATAAATTCCAGTCTCCTGGCTGAGTAGCGAACAGCCTGCTGGAATTGTTATTATTCCTGGTCATCTTCGTAGAAGAAGTGTGAATTTGTAATTCATATGTTATAAGGTTGTGGTCTGAGGGAGTATCTTCACCACTAACTTCCCAGTTCAGGATTCTATGGGCTTTGTTGATTGATGAGATTGTGATGTCAATCCAGCTGTCTCCCTGAGCACCAGAGAAAGTGGGGCCATCCTTTTCATTAACCGTGATCAGGCTATGTGCTGTTAGGAATTCGACTAGCGTGCCACATTGGGTACACTTGTGAATCATGTACTGCTCTGGTCTGTTGTATTGCATGAGATTTAACTTGGCCCCTGGTTTGTAGAAAGAGAAAGAAATACGTACTCACCATCTTTTCCAACCCGCCCCTATTTTATGGCCAGCCAGACAGGGCAGACAATTCAGTGGCGGATGATCCTTCTTCGTCCTCCAAATTTGATCCCTGTTCCCCTTCATCAATGTCAGAAATTTCAAAATGTTCACTATCTGAATCATCTTCTAAATTAATTATGAACCTATCACTAATTTCATTATTAATCCTTCTTTCTCCCAATAAAACTATTCTATTTTTCAACGTGCTCACAGGCTCACCACCAATTTTGTTCGCACACTTTACCTTCTGCACTTTTACCTCACTATGCTTAAATGATATGTTGGTTTTCGCGACATCTTTTTTTTTATATGTGCCCATATAAGTTCTATAGCATTTAAATCACAATGATACAGAGGTAGTCGTAATACAGCGTGGCCGTGCATTTGCGCTTTGCGATCTATTTCATAAATTTTGAGACTGTCTTCTTTTCGGTTTTATTAATTTGTAAAGTACAGCTTTGGTGGAACGCGGATCAAATTGAATATTATTGTCACGGAGCCATAATTGCATTACTGATTTAAGTGATGATATCGGAGCCTTGTTAATTTGAGTTGAATGAAGAGGCGTTGTCTATTACTATAGCACTATTGGGGGAATGATGGGTAATAACGGGTTAATAAACCAACTTTTAAATGTTTCACTATCCATTTCTTCACGATAGTCTTTGCTTGATTTTGATTTAAAACCCAGAAGAGCGTTGGGAATGAAACCTGTCGAACTCCCCGCATGTAAGAAAACTCTGTGCCTTGCCTATTGGGATGCGTAGTGGAAATTCAAAATCGTCCTCTTCACTTTTCCATACTTTGTTTTTCGTATGATTTACATTAATCCAGGTTTCAATAATAGGGGCACTGGAAGTCCTTACTTTTTTTTTCATTTTTCTTAGATACACGAATCTTTTTGCAAAAACGTCTGGCCGTTCCATTATAAACTTTCCTCCCGTGAGTTCTTTACAAATCTAAATTAATTTGATGCAGTACTTTTCGCAAGCTCCATAAACTCCCGTTTAACATTTTTTTTATTTTAGAACTTTATAGTCTTCCAAGCTGGGCAGAAAATCAGCTCGATAGAGTGAATAAATAGATTCTTATTGCAGCGGCACAATAAGAGTATTGCTGTCTTTGTGGGTTTTGCATTCGGACGTTTTTCTGCCAGGAGTCTCTTTGAAATGAACATTTAATTGCACTTCATTTTGTTCTTTAAGTATTCTTTCCACAGTACGAGATGAAACATCTGAAGCTGTAGCAGTTCTCTGAGTTATGCTCGACACAGATATAGTTGGCTTTCCGTATTTTAGGGCCTCGCATTCATCTGTAAAAATGTATGAACCTTAATCACAATTTCCCTACCATCTAGTCTTATAGCTTTTCCCTTTCTTCCCGCGCCTTCCAGAACTAACACAGACACTAGCACTATTCCAAGTAGTATGTTTAAAATAATCACAAAATTTTGAACTTCTAAAAACATTTTTCACGTTTCCAATACGTTAACAACCGATACTTGACTTGCAACACCACTGATATTTGCTTGTGTTTACCCTCACAGCACAACAGGTCATTAGGAAATACAATAGGACTTTAAAAGGGACTCGCCATTCCAAGGAAAGAAACCCAGCGCCCGTGTTAGACAAGGATAGTGCAACAAGTGCCAAGTTAGATATCGTGCATATCACAGTTGTGTGCGGGAAACCGAGTTTGCTCGTGTTCAGTTGCGTTGTGTATGGTTAGCCTACTTTGTGAAAACAATTAAAATACGTTATTATGGAAGCAAGACATAGTGGCGGTAAGATTAGAAGTAGACCGAGGATTCGTGGCCCAAAGCAAAGATCAGCTTACGGTCGGGGTGTTACATCGCATAGTCAAACTACTGAGTAGCTACGAAGAGTACAAGGAGAACTTTTCTACGCCACCACTGATGCTGGCCGCAGTTGCAAGCGAAACATCTGGGAGAGAGATGAAGAAACTCAGTGGATCACGGCCTTACAGCCTGGAATCTTCTACCGAACAAGACGCTGGCTGTGAAAGCTACGTTTGTTAACGAATTTGTGTTCTACAGGAAGTGCATTGAAGAGTTGTTATGACACTTCAGAAGATCGAGAGGTCTTCTGAAGCCTAGGGAAGGACATATCTAATTTTTCATGTTACGTGTATTGTATGTATGTATGGAAAATTATAAATATATCAATTAACTACTGTAGGAATTTTTGCTTCTATAAACAGTGGCTTACAATGCTCTAATATCTTTGAATATGTTAATATTCAAACAACCTTTTGGGGGAGGGGATTTTTAGTATGTACATTATCTTTGGACTGCTACTCCATAATCAAACCATATCTAGAATTAGAAATATCTATACGAACATATTCTTCTTATGCAGCTCTTTTTAAATTTACTAAAAAGAATACCACACGCGATTACTCTTTTCAGACATATTCAATGTGAGGATTCCGTGATAAATCCTGATCGATAGTCATTGTAAGCAGCTTTACTTGTCATTTAGATAATTTGTATTTTTTAATATAAAGAGGATATTTTTGGATTTACTTTCATTCGTAAAGAAGCCATTGCTTTTCAGCCAAATTTTGGACTCGTTTTACTGTTTTATGTACTGACTTTCATAAGTTCATATCACCGCCTACATGCACAAACGATGTATCATGTGCATAGACAACAGGGTGGCCTGGATAAACTCTATAGCATTTATCATTATTAATAATAGTAGAGGTTCTAGTACCGAGCCCTGGGGAACCCCTATTTCCAGCTTGGTAATTTGAGAACGTTTTCCCGGTACTGATAAAGAGTTGCGTCAATCCCCTTGAAAATGTTTTTAGTTTGACTTTTAACTTCATGTCTTTCCAACATCTTTAACAAGTTATCATATTTTACAGACTAAAAGTCTTGCTTGGGTGACAAAGTGTGCCCGGAGCTAAAACACCATCCTCAAAAGCTTGATATATTATATCAATAAATAAAAAGACATCTTCGATGTCCAAACTGAATTTTAAAAAATAACTTGCATTTCAAAATACTCTTACAATCGATTTTTAGAAGATAAAAATCAAATATTATTTATGTTGTTAGAATTACTGAGACAGGTATGTAACTACTTGGTTTACCACTGTCTCCCTTTTTAGATAATGGTGTTACTTTTGCAGGGAAAACACCTTCAGTGCAGTATTTATTAATACAGCAGGCCAGAGGTACCTGATTCCATTATATATTTGCTGAAATTATTAGAAATATCACAGAAGTCTCTACCTTTTGAGTTGTTAAGTATCTTAGTACTTTTTCAACTTCAGCATAAGTTACTTCCCTAAGGCGAAATCTTTCATTTTCTTCATATGATTTTGTATCATTTATGAAACTCATAGCAGTGTCTAAACAAGGGCTCGCTTGTGAGTTAACTTACCGATTTTATATAAATAATCAGGTTGCTTTACATTTATCATCAGAATCTAATTCGAGTGCTACATTAAATGACTTACAGAAGGAATTTGCAGGTGACTTGATATCTACAGATAATATGGCAGTGTTTTGAGCAGCTTCCGAGAAAAACGTAGGGAGTTAATAAGGATCTCAAGTAGTTCAGCATATAGACAGCTAAACAAAGAGAATTTAACCAGAAAACTCGCAAATAAAGAGCCCGTTCAAAGGCAACAAACTACTCTCACATTTACACATTTAGCGAAACAGTTCGTATGGATGCCAACTAATGAGAGCACTGATGCTGAGGGCCGTTTTATTGCTAATGTACGAGGGTGGGTCAAAAAGTAATGCCTCCTATTCTTTTTTTCCCTTAAATAAGTAAGTTATGTGAAAACTTTGAATTTGGCGCAATTCCTCAAACCGTCTTCTCCAATCCCCTAAAGTAGTAACTTCCTAAGTCAACAGGTGGCAGCACTACATCCTCTTGCAAAATGGCTGACATGACATTCGTATTAGACAGCGTTCTGTTTGAATTTTTCACTGCAGAAGGTGAAACGCCAAATCGCATTCACGAAAGGCTAAAAACTGTGTATGGTGATGCAACGGTGGAGTGAGTGAGTGTGTGGTGTTTAAGGGCCCGTCGACAGCAAGGTCATTTGGGCCCGAAGTCAATACTAAAACCTAAAACCTACACAAATTTAGCTAAAAGGGTACAATAAAAATAAAACACTCAACCATTAAAAGCACATTAAAAACCATCTAAAAACTAGTAATTTAAAATCTCTAAAATTAATAAATATAAAATACAAGTTAGACTTGTTTGTTAAAACCTATTTCTGAGACAAGCCGCAGTGCCTTAACCACGGCCACTGGGTCGTCCCCTAAAATACTGCACAAGTTAGCTCCCAAGTCCAAAGACTGGCGAACGCGGGCGTACTGTGGGCAATCGAGTAATATATGCCGCACAGTGAGGCGTACGGCACACGGAGCACACACTGGGGCCGGTTCCCCTCTCAACAAGTGACCATGAGTAGCTCGTGTGTGCCCAAATCTCAGCCGGGTGAGTATCACCTCGGCTCGCCGGTTATCCCTGCAGGAAGTTGGCCAGGGTTGTACGTTCGCTCTCCTTTATTGCCCGGAGTTGTGTGCCTTCCAAAGCTGTCCAGGAGTGCTGCCAAGCAGACAGGATTTGGCAAAGGAAAAAACGTTGCACATCCTGGTATGGCACAGTAGTTGTTAAACTCCGGGGCAAACGGCAAGCGGCCTTAGCAGCCGCGTCCGCCTCCTCGTTCCCGGAAATCCCCACATGGCCTGGGGTCCAAGTAAAAACAAAATTGTACCCGCGCCTGAGCATTTGCGAGATCTGGGCCTGTATTTTTAAAACAAGGGTGTGAGCGGCAGTGTGCTGTTGCAAGGCCTGAAGGGCACTCAGGGAGTCAGTGCAGACAATAAAAGAGCCAGGAGCTAACTTGCAAATAAAAAGGAGCAAATAAAAGATGGCATACAGCTCTGCTGAGAAGACCGAAGTGGAGTCCAGAAGTCGAAATTTATGAGCCTCACCGTTAATGAAAAACGCGCAGCCCGTAGTGCTACCTAGCTGAGAACCGTCCGTAAAGACCGCAACATATTTAGGGTAACGGCCCAGTAGTTCGGCAAAAAGTTGTTGGAACACCGAATGTGGAGTAGCGAGTTTAGAGTTGCTGGAAAGAGCGAGATCGAACACCGCACGATCGAGTTGCCAAGCAGGATAAGGGCTGATGGACGACCTCTCCACGCGAGGCATTCGGAGGCCATGGGAATGTAGGAGATCCCGAAATCTTATTCCCATGGGGCGTGTCCGAGAACTAGGGCGCATATAACGGTGGACTAAATCTGGACACAGAACTGGTTTAAAACAAGGATGATTGGGATAACTTGCCAACTTCGAGACGTACGAGCAGAGTAACAGTGAGCGACGAATATGGAGTGGAGGTTCGCCTGAGTCTGCATACAGGCAGTCGACTCGACTGGTGTGGAAAGCTCCTGTGGCAAGGCGGATGCCCGTATGATGCACGGTGTCTAAAAAGCGAAGTTTAGAGGCGGTCGCTGCGCCATAAATAAAACTGCCATAGTCCAGCTTGGACCGAACCAGAGAGCGGTACAGCCTCAACATTACCGTGCGATCGCCCCAAGATGCTCCAGATAATACCTTCAGCACCCGAAGAGAACGATCGCAAGAGGCTCGAAGGTGACGAATATGGTGCTCCCAGTTGAGTTGCCTGTCCAAGTAGAGGCCCAAGAAATTCAGCTGCGAGACAAATGGCAGGGGTGTGCCGTTCAAATGAAGATCAGGAGGCGGGTGAATACCTCGTAGGCGGTGAAAGTGGATACACTGTCTTCGCAGCTGAAAAGCGGAAGCCGGTTTGAAGCACCCAAGCTGCTAGCTGGGTGATGGTCAGCTGCAGTTGGCGCTCAATGTGGTCTATGTTGGCTCATCTATAATAAACTGCGAAGTCGTCAACATAGAGTGATGTTGGAATTCCGCTTCGAACGGCACTAGTGATGCCATTGATAGCTACGGCAAAAAGTGCGACGCTTAAAATCGACCCTTGAGGTACGCCGTTCTCCTGTATCCGCTCCCGGGATACCGTGTTTCCTATGCGCACACGAAAACGGCGGAGTTTTAAAAAATTGCATAGGAATTCGGGTAGATGACCACGCATACCGTAACCATGTAGGTTACGGAGTATGCCGTACCGCCAGGTGGTGTCATAGGCCTTCTCCAGGTCGAGGAACACGCCCACGGCGTCTGTTTCAGTACAAACGCATCGGAAATATACCCCTCAAGGCGTGTTAGATTATCGACACTTGAGCGATGGCGACGAAAACCGCATTGCAAGTTGGACAGATGGTTATGTTTTTCTAGCCACCAATTTAACCGAGCGTTTATCATTCGCTCGAAGGTCTTACAGATGACACTCGTCAGGCAAATGGGGCGGTAGCTAGATGGAAGTGTGCGGTCCTTTCCGGGTCGAGGGATGGGGATGACAATACCCTCTCGCCAGGAGGAAGGGAAAACCCGCTCATGCCAAATGCGGTTATACGTGTTTAAAAGGAAACATAGCGCCTCAGATGAAAGATGTAGCAGCATCTGTCGGTGTACGTCATCGGGACCTGGAGAGGAATCCTTTGCTAACGCCAGAGAATGGGCGAGCTCGGCTGCGGTAAAAGGTTGGTTGCACGGCTCGGTGCAGTCACTGCCTTTTCCTTAATAGGCAGGAAGAGAGCGTCATAGCGGGCAGTTTGGCTAGTAGCAGCAAATGTGGTAGCTAGGGCTTCAGCTATGTCCTGCTCGGTGGTGCACATGGAACCGTTGATGGCAAGGCCGGGAATTACCGTCCGGCAATACTTGCCATACATCCGCCGAACAGCTGACCATACTTGTTGGGTAGAGCTGCGCCGGGAAAGCGAAGACACATAGGCTTCCCAGGATTTACGCTTTGCGTTGCGCAGTATAAAGCGTGCCCTAGGGCGAGAACGTTTGAAGGCGACGAAGTTCCCTTCCGTCGGGTGCCGCTGAAAAACGCGCAAAGCACGTTTGCGTGCTTTGACAGCCAAACTGCATTCCTCAGGCCACCACGGTACAGAGATACGACGTGGTGTAGGTGAACCTCGAGGAATGCTGGATTCTGCTGCGAGCAGGATCGAGCAAGTAAAATATTCGACCATTTCGTCGATGGTGTCGAAACCATCGTCGATGAGGTGTATGAGGGATTGGAATTTTCCCCAGTTAGCTTTGGAAATAATCCAGCGAGGATGTCGAGAAGGTACACATTGGCGGCCAGAAAAATGAATGTTAACGGGGTAATGATCACTGCCGAAGAGGTCGGAAAGTACTGACCACTCAAGTAGTGGTACTAATGACGGACTGCAGAAAGAAAGGTCTAGTACGGAATGTGTACCATAAGCGGATGATAGGAATGTCGGGTCACCAGTATTTAGCAGAAGCAGGTCAGACTTATCGAAGACGTCTACGAGGCATCCACGGGCGTCATCTGTGTCTGATCCCCAGAGCGTGTGCTTGGCATTCAAATCTCCCACAAGGAGTAGTGGTGAGGGGAGCTGAGCCAATAGCGCTAGAAGATCCCGCTCTGGAACTATACTGAGCGGCGGCAGGTACATGTTACAGATGGTAAAACTGATGCTCTCCAGCTGTATCCGGACGGCCACAGCTTGCAATGGTGTGGTGAGAGGAACGTGGGCGGCGGAAATGTTAGGCGCCACTAAGGTAGCAACACCACCGCTTGCACGCATACCTGCAAGATAATCGGTTCTAAATGCCGAAAAAGAGTGAAGGTGTAACGAGTGATTGGGATGTAAGTGGGTTTCCTGGAGGCAAATTATTGACGGTGACCGTTGAGAAACTAAATGTTGTAGGTCTTGAGCACGAGCTTGAAAACCATTGACATTCCACTGGATTATTTCCATAAAGAGTTTTTAATGGGCCGTTTTTACCTTTTTCTTGACCTTGGCTGACTTGGGCCCTACGATTCGAAAATCGTTAGCCGCCTGTGACTCCGCTGATGATCGGGAGTCAGAACTCCTACGGCTCGTAGAACGAGACCGGGATCTAATAGAAGGCGAGCGACTTCGCGATCTATGTTGTGGTCGGGATAGGTTTTTCACATTTACTACTGGATGGTTGTTACCCGCTGATGGCTTGGTGGCTGCAGTCTGTACGGCTGAAGCGGAGGTAGTGCTGGTGGATATACAAACTGTCTGAGACGTAGGTTTAACGGCTAGAAAGTCAGTCTGCGTGGATGCGTGGGCGACAGGGACGTGTTGAACAGCAACAGTGCTATTAGGAGTACGGCGAGCTGCTAATGCATATCCAGTAGTAGTGGTAGCAGGCTTCAGTTGTTCGAAGCGCCGTCGTGCCTCTGGAAAAGTCAGGCGTTCCTTTACAGATATCTCCTGAATACTTTTTTCGTCCATAAATCTAGGGCACTGTCGCGAGCTGGAGGGATGACTACCGCCACAGTTCACGCAACAAGGTGTTCGACTGCAGTTAGGATCGTCGTGTTTCGGTAGGCCACATTGCTCACAAAGAGCAGGATTGGTACATGTGACCTTAGTATGTCCGAACCGCTGACATTGGAAACAGCGCATGGGGTTCGGGACATACTGGCGGACGCTAGCACGTTCATAGCCGCAATATATATATATATATATATATATATATATATATATATTCGGGTAACTTCGTCCCAGCAAAAGTTAGAAATACCGTACGTAATGGGTACTCCTTGCCATCTTGTTTCCGTGTTAGCCGGTACGCCTGACAAACAAGCTGGTCAGAGAGGTAACTTACTATTTCTTCATTTGCAAGACCATCTAGGCTGGAGGTGGTGACTACTCCTCTACAGGTGTTAAGTGTTTTGTGTGGGGGCTACCCGGATAGGGTAGGAGCCCAACAAAGTCGCCTTTTGCAGTTTGCGAGACTGGTCTGCACTGGTGCTCTCTAATAGTAAGCTACCGTCTCGGAGACGCGTAGCGTTTTTGACCGGCCCGCTGATTTTATCAAGTTCGCCCTTTATATAGAAGGGACTAACATCTTTAAACGTTTTGCCATTACATGCCAAGGTCATTACCAGAAAAGGGTCAGTGAAAGAGGTTTTGCGCGGTGACATTGAAATGGACCTCCATCCGGAACCGTCGGCGTCAGCCTGCCATCCGGGGGTTAAACAAAGAAAGACACCGAATCTTCACGGTCTGTGCCGTCATGGGGACCTCACCCATGACCGATCTCATTTGTACCTCAGAAAAGCTACCCTTCAATATCCACTGCTTGTCCGTATGGGTAAACCGTTCACCACGCACACCCCGGCTTTATGCCCCTACCACAGGAATAACCGCCTGTGGCTCCCCACTTTAGGCCGCGCTGCGCATAAAGGGCACACACGGATTCAGGGGACTTGTGGTTGATTACACCGGGGTTCCGTCAGCGGTAACACGTCCGGTCCGTGATACTAACCCAACGGCAACACGGCCGTCGGGAGATTAACACAGACCGGGCCCTCAAGGAGCTACGTGGGTGTACTTGACGGTGTGGACGGGCTCCGCAACTAAGGATACACATAGGGGCAGTGCGAAGGGTCCGCTCAACCTTCACTTTTGAGACCTCCGGAGAGCACACCTGTCGGAAGCCGCGCTGAAAACCGTGGGACAGAACCACGGAGATAGGAGAGATCCCTGCTGGTGAGACAGGAGTTATAAACCTAAGACCTTACGTGCTAATAATAATAATAATAATAATAATAATAATAATAATAATAATAATAATAATAATAATAATAATAATAATAATAATAATAATAATAATAACAATAATAATAACAATAACAATAACAATAACAATAACAATAACAACAACAACAACAATAATAATAATACTAATAATAATAATAATAATAATAATAATAATAATAATAATAATAATAATAATAATAATAATAATAATAATAATAATAATAATAATCATAATAATAATCATAATAATAATCATAATAATAATCATAATAATAATCATAATAATAATCATAATAATAATAATAATAATAATAATAATAATAATAATAATAATAATAATAATAATAATAATAATAATAATAATAATAATAATAATAATAATAATAATAATAATAATAATAATAATAATAATAATAATAATAATAATAATAATAATAATAATAATAATAATAATATAGAAGAGGAAGAATGTGATGCTTACTGACAAGCAGTAGCTTAACGTGGCACAGTTGATGGAGATGAAGGGGATGAATTGAGGGTGAGTGGCTAGGGACCCCGGGATCGCCAACCCCGTACCTACCGTAGTAGGTCCCTGGGGAAAATACCAGAGCCTCTTCTGCCAGTTTTCGGGGTTACTGATGGGCCTTCTCGGCAGCCGTAGCGGTCCTGGGGTACACTAAGTTCCCACCGTACTTCACCCCATCAGTCAGTCCCCTACTTCCTGTTGCCCACCCCTCGGGACGAGGACCGCAGAGGTTGGATTTTGAGGGGCTGCAACGGTGGATGTCAGCACTGTTAGACGATGGGTTCGTCTCTGTAATGAAGCTGAAGGGCATAAACCATTGGCAGATGAAAAGCGAAGCGGCAGGCCGGTGACTGCAGTGACTCCATGCAACATTCAGCGAGGCGATGACATCATTCGTGGTGATCGCCGGGTAACAACAGGTGAATTGTGTCGCATTACCTCCCTCAGTAAAGGGCAGTGTGATGACGATTAGTCAACAACTGGGTTACTCAAAAGTTTGTTCACATTGGGTACCAAGAATGTTAACCAACCAAAAGAAAAACAAGGAAAACAATAGCCTCCGAACACTTGCAGCGCTTCAATTTGGAGGAAGAGGAGTTTCTGGAAAAAAATGTTACTGGAGACGAAACGTGGGTTCATTTTTTTGAAACTGAATCAAAGAGGCAGTCAATGGAATGGCATCACACAACGTCAACGAAGAAAAAGAATTCAAAACTCAGCGGTCGCAGGGAAAGTTATGGTGACAGTGTTTTGGGATCCAGAGGGTGTGCTTATAATTGATTTTTTGAAGCAGGAATGCACAATAAATTCTGTCCAATACGCCAGAACTCTCAAAAAGCTGAAAGTACGTCTTCGCCGAGTTCGCCCAACAAAAACTATGGTGGATGTTCTTCTTTTGCGTGATAATGCAAGACCACACACCAGGAGCTCCACCACTGCAGAAATTGGGATGGCAAGTCTTACCTCGCCCCCGCCTACAGCCCTGACCTGGCACCATCAGACTTCCATCTGTTCGGGCCACTCAAGGAGGCTCATCGTGGGATTCATTTTGAAGATGAGGAGGCTGTGAAAACGTCCGTGCGTCAATAGCTTAGGAAGCAAGACTGTGTTTTACCACACTGGAATACATGCCCTAGTTAAAAGGTGGACTAAAACTGTGGAAAAGGACGGAGATTATATTGAATAGTGAAAAATTAATCGTTAATGTTGTAGTTTTCGAGCTATGTAAGTTGGATTCAATTTTCTTGGCAATTAAAAGAGAAAAAATATAGGAGGCATTACTTTTTGACCCACCCTCGTAATTGTACCTACTCCTTGGCGCTACAGCCCGTGCAGGGCCTTGGCCTCCTGCACAATCTCCACCTACTCTTTTCAGATCAATGCCTTGCTTTTCCATCTTCTAACTCCCAGCCTACCCGAGTCATATTACATTCCAAGTCGATAGATACCAATTTCTGTTTCCGTTTCAAAGGTCGCTTATCTGACGAATCCAGCCGGTTTTCATTATCCTTGGTTCCGTAAGTTATTTTTTACGTAAGCCCAACCCCCAACCTGGAGGACCAGGATACTACTCTTAGCCTGGCTCATCACTTTAGACCTGTCAAGCTTGGGTGACGCTGCCAGGAGCTTAGGCTCCCGTTGGTGCCGCTCTAAAAATCATTTGAGCACACAAGCTCCCTCACCTGGCAACACCAAATTGCCCTCGTCAAGGTGTTAGTACCGACGAGTAGGTAATGTAATTGTCAGTGCCTTAATAAGTTGCAAAAGACCATATCATATCTTCTAAATATGTGTGAATTACCAGCCACTAACAGCATAACTGACCCAGTGTGATTGACTCCTTTAAATTATTATGACCTTCTATAATGCATGGGATCTAACTTGGCACTTGTTGCACTGTGCTTGTCTAACAGAGGCGCTGGGTTTCTTTCCTTGGAATGGGCAGTCCCTTTTAAAGCGCGATTGTATTACCTAATTACCTGCTGTGCTGTGAGGGTAAACACAAGCAAATATCAGTGGTGTTGCAAGTCAAGTATCGGTTGTTTAACGTATTGGAAACGTGAACAATGTTTTAAGGAGTTGAAAATTTTGTGATTATTTTAAACATACTGCTGAGAGTAGTGCTAGTGTCTGTGTTAGTTCTGGGAGGCGTGGGAAGAAAGGGAAAAGCTATATCATCAGGTGGTAGGGAAATTGTTTAGGGTTCATACATTTTTTACAGACGAATGCGAGGCCCTAAAATTCGGAAAGCCAACTATATCTGTGTCGAGCATCATTCAAAGAACTACTGCAGCTACAGGTGTTTCATCTTGTAGTGTGGAAAGAATACTTAAAGAACAAAATGAAGTGCAATTAAATGCTAATTGCATAGAGATTCCTGGTAGAAAAACGTCCGAATACAAAACCCACAAAAAACAGCAATAGACTCTTTCAGTACCGCTGCAATAGGAATCTATTCACTCTATCGGACTGATTTTCTGCCTGGCTTGGAAGACATAAATAAATTCTAAAAGACAAAATAATTGTTTATGGAGCTTGCGAAAAGAACTGCATCAAATCAATTTGGTTTTGTAAAGAACTCACGCGGAGGGAAGTTTCTGATGGAAAGGCCAGACGTTGTTGTAGAAACAGTCGCGTTTCTAAGAAAAATGAAAGAGGTAAGGACTTTCGGTGTTCCTACTAATTTACTTAGCTGAAACTGGGATCAATATAAATCACATGAAAAAAGTGGAAAAGTGAAGAGGACGATTTTAAATTTCCACTACGCATCCCAATAGGCAAAGCACAGCCTTTTCTTACATGCCGGGAGTTCGACAGGTTTCATTCCCAACGCTCTTCTGAATTTTAAATCAAAATAAAGCAAAGACTATCATGAAGAAACGGATAGTGAAACATTTAAAAATTGGTCTATTAATCAGTTGTTACCCAGTTATTTTAATACAGCTGAAAAAAAAGACGGCCTTAAAATTTATGAAATACATCGCATAGCGCAAATGCGCGGCCACGCTGTAATACGGCTACCTCCGTATCATTGTGATTTAAATGTTATAGAACTTATATGGGCATAAATAAAAACGATGTCGCGAAATACATCATTTAAGCGTAGTGAGATAAAAGTGTTGTTTGATAGTGCAGTAGGTAAAGTGTACAAACAAAATTGGCGGGCAGCGTGTGAATTTATTGGGAGAAAGATGGATTAATAGATGAAATTAGTGATAGGTTCATAATTTAGATGATTTAGATAGTGAACATGAGGAACATTGAGAAATATTTAACAATGAAGGGGAACAGGTACCAAATTTGGAGGACGAAGAATAAATAAACGAAGAGGCATCATCCGCCACTGATATGTCTGCCCTGCCCGGCTGGCCATAAAACAGGGGCGGGTTAGAAAAAGATGGTGAGTACAGATGTATTTTTTTATCTTGAAAAGTTTAGAGCGATGCGCAGTGGTATCTGGACGAGTCCACCTCAGAACGGTTGCAACTGGAGGGGAGGGCAGTTCAGTTGCGTACCAGTTGCGAGCAACTAAACACGTGCAGAGCTACTCGGTAACACTACAGCTTGTTTCAAAATGTGCTTGTCTCCTGGTTCCAAGAGAGCATTTATAAATGACGCCTCCTAGCAGCACAGTAGGAAATAAAGTGCTACATTTAAAAACACGAGAAGTAATAACCAATATCCATAGATTTATAAAAAAAAAAAGGAACAATGGACTGGGTCAGCTATAAAAATCTGGGGAAAGGTATCTGAGGCAACAGTTGTGTCTGAAAGCAGTTTAGGAGAGTTATTAAGGAAAGAAAAGCCATTGGTGCTAGTGCAACAACGTCCCTCTCTATGCCCAATAAACAAAGATTAAGAACATGCACAAAATCTAATTTGGATGTTTTAATTCAGAAGTAGTTAGGCGAACTATGAATAATTTTTAAAGCACAGAAAAACAAAGACCAGCTTTGAAGAAAGTGCTTATGAAGCTAAAAATGCTACTGACTTCCAAGGCAGTATCTGAACATTAAGAAAAGTTCTTTTGAAGCTAGGATTATTTGAAAAAAAAAAAAGCACTAAGCGTGACAAATTTTAATCGAACATCGCACCATACGTGCAAAAAGGCTCAAGTATTTACGAAACATTCGGAGATATCGGAAGTGAAGTTTATATGGATGAAACTTATATAAATACAGCACATACTGGACCATATGCCTGGAGTAAAATACGTTACAGGGACTCTGCAGCGATATTGAAAGACCGACAGTTGTTTATCATGCCTGCTGGAGGGTTTTGTTCCAAATGCCTATGTACTATTTAAGATCCAACAAAAGCGTGGAGATTACTGCCATAGTAAGAATTACAACTTAGTTTATAAGAGCTGCAAAACTGGCTTCGAGAATGAAATTTGTTTTCAGACACCTTATGCACCGCCCTCCCCTCTCGTAATCTTACGCGTGTGACGCATTGTGGAGACAGGTGCACTATCCCCAGCAGAGTTGCTACTCATCCCTACCGCGCAGGAGTCCTGTCAAGATAAAATAATACATCTGTAGGTATTTCTTTTTCTTTCTGCAAACCAGGGACCAAGTTAAATCTCGTGCATTATAGTATTAAATACAACCAGCTACTTATATACAGCTAGTTACAAGTTAATATCGGGGAAAAAAACTGAAAGGTATATTCCCTAACTCAATTTATATCGCGTCTGGCACATGCTCTGCATGATATTGCTCAGACATTAGGGAATTATTTCTAATTAGTATATCGTAGCCTCAATAAAGATTTTTGTTTAAATTCCCTTCTACAATCCAGTTGTCTAAATCAACGGCACCTATTTCCTCCTGCTCCGGTGTTCATTCAGTGAGGAACGTGGCTGGATGCAGCCTTGTATTATGCGTAGCACATATTACATTACATTAGTCTTCTGGTTGGCTGTAGTTCACACAAATGTGCACAGGCCTGATAATCTAAGAGTCAGTTATACACATTGGTATCTGTGGGACACTTGACTCCCAATAGTTTCTCCTGGAAATTTGAAGAAAGACAAAAAAAAAAAAAAAAAAACGGATTTGTATTTGCATGTGTACCCACGAACAGTGTACAGATGTACCTTTTAGACGCGGCGTATGACGTAATGTTGTGTTGTGCAGAGTCCACTTGTTTATTTGGAAGAAAAGGGGGTGTCAGGTTAGTCATCTAATCCACTAGCTTTATCAGCAATCTGCTGGTGAAAGCAGAGATCTCACTCCTACCATTGTTTCACATGTCACTCGTGCACATCCCAGCAAGGTCATGCGCGATGTCTAAAAAAGATATATGCACACACCTGTATCCCTGTTCTCTAAAATCAATCAGGTGGACCACGCAAGCCGTCCGTTGTAGTTTTAGGTATTCCCCATACTTTAGTGGAAGAGTTGCCTCGTCGCTGATGTTCAAAGGGGAAGTGCCAGCGAAACGTTTTCTTCTGATTTCGCTCTGATAAGTCGTTTTACCGTCTGTTCGAGACAGAAGTTAAGTCAAACAAGTAGCAACTGCAATGTACTCAAGCGACGAGTACACAGATATGATCTATGGAGAGACGCATCGCAATACAGCAGGCTCCCGAAGGCTTATTCACATTTTCCAACGAGACGTCCAACTTGCAACCGTTTTTAGACGTACACAGATGCATTTAAGAGCCGAGAGATCGTTCCAGGTACAACGTGTTGTAGACAGACCAATATGCAACTTTATGTTTCCTGAAACGTTATTGAGCAAATCCCACGCAAGGTAAGCATAACTTATATTAAAATTATGCGTACGTACAACGTAGTATAAATAGTAATGTTATCCTGATATTTCATTTCAGTTTGCATTATTCTAGGCATGTACCTGTAACATTATTGAGTCATTAGTTTTTATCCATTAATGCCTGCCAATTTCTCGTCGTAATCAGGACAAAGGGTTGCAGCGGACCTGCGGGTACAGAGGTCTTCGGTACAAATGATTTTGAAGGAAAGAAAACTGCATCTCCTTAAGCTACATTTATAATAGCTATATGGAAACGATTTCCAAAATCGGGCATCGTTCTGCACACGTCTCTTAAATAAAATTGACGGAAATATGGATTTAATTAGGATGACTTTATGGGGAGATGAACGCCATTGTAGCGAACCCTGGAAAGAAGTTCGATACTAGGGGGGCGGGTTGCAGCCTTCGGAGGCAGGCTACTCGGAGAGGGTAGGGAACGTAACCGCCATCTGGGCGAGAAAGATTTATTAACCTGAAATGCGTATATAAAGTACATTTATTAATTGAAAGGGTACATAAGGTCCCAAGAAGGCCTTGGCCTAATGGAATACACCCAGACTTACCTTAAGTGAGATGTGCTAAGTCAACCCTTGCGATGAGTCGTGACGATGTATGATGGCATTTGTTAACTGCCACGGACACTTTATCAACTCACTATAGAATGTCCATCATCTGCGCCCGTTGACCTACATTGGGCCAGCTTAAATACTTTATTCCTGAATCGTAAGGTTCAATTATTCCGAATCCCAGGCTTGAACTATTTTCAACAAATGTAATTTAGCCGGCGGAGGTTCGATTCCTACCATGGCCGTTACACTATTTCTCCAATGAATCCACTGTACACAATCTACATTACTGGGCTCCTGAAGATCCTCACTGGTTACATCACGTGCAAACGGGCGGGGTTTAAAGGTATGGTGCGGCATTCTAGAAGACATCATTGGACCAGTTTATTTAGCTCCCAGACTAACTTAACCTTATTTGCAATCCCTACAGAATGAGCTGAATCTTGAGCATATTCTAGAACACATCTCATTTCAGTTAGCTGTGCAGCACTCTTTCAGCATGATAATGTACCACCCCACTATTGTAGAGGGGTTAGAGAATATCTCAATATGTACCCCGAACAGGAATAGGTCATGGTGGTTGCATTAGATTGCCACTGAGATCATCTGATGCAACTCCCTTGGATATTTTCTTATGGGATATATCAAAGCCAGGATCTACGACACTGAACCAGAAAATTCAGATGTGTTAACGAATGTCATGCTTGAACTTCAGTATCTGCAGATATGGTAGGTGCCCATGCTAATACTGAAATATGCTTATAATGCATCCAATAAGGTGGGCATGCATTGGAACATTTGTATTATGAATGCAAAAATATTTTTCAGTCTATAACATAGGTTTAAAGGAACTTTACTTATATTCATTATATTTGGTTTATATATACGGGCACTAAACTGCTCGATCAGCACCTTCATTGCATTTATTCCTTATTGCAATCAGACACAATAGTGTTTATTTGATATTACTAATTGTGAAGCACAATTGTTGCATTTGTGTTTACAAATTAAAACACTGAAATGTTATGCCTCAACAGGTAAAATGCTCTAGCCCTCGTGCGCATTCTCCTGGTGAGGGACAATCATTCTCCTATACATAAACCCTTCCTGAGTCCAGATATCCAAGTCAGTACCTCATCGTGAGCAAGTGCTCTAGCGACGAGCTATTGCACCAGTTATATCAGGCGTTGATTTTCAAGCCCTAATCTTACGTTTAATAAGGTCTGCTTCCTGCAGGTATCGCATCCCCTTTACTGACGATTAGACAAACCTTTCGGCATACGCGTTATCTGGGAGTAACTTACTTAAACGAAGGAAGGCTTGCGTGGGCCACCTGGTATAAGTAAAAACCGAACTAATTTCATAATGAAATATACCATGTAGCTTATAAAAATAATATGTTTAGTGCAAGGGTTTTCTTGTGCAACATGTGCATTTGCTCCAAGTTCAATAAAACAGCCATGGCGCAAAGAATGCAATAGACCTTATTTCAAATAAATCTTAAATTACAAAATATACCAAATTAGTAATGTTTTATGTATAGTTCATATGCTGAACATATTACTACAAACTGAAACAAATTGGCTTGAATTTTACCATATGCTGCTTAGCTAGACTCATATTGGTCTTTGGTTTAAAGATAAGGCAAATTAAAATGGCAATATATTGTTTTAGTTTAAATATCTCATGACAACTGGCAATTTGGTACACAATGTAGCAATAATGATTCAAATTGGTTCTCTCTATGGCTTTAAACTATAACTTTGACATGACTGATCACCCGGGAAGCTTTGATTGGTTCTCTTAAATTTAGGAGAAACCTATATGCAGAATTTCTTAAGTACTCAAAACAGAAATTGAACCTTAAGAATATTACTGCAAGTAAATATAAATATGGAATACATGATCGAGTCAGCCCAAGAGTTAGGAAGGTTACTTACCCATAAATTTGACTTCTGCAAACTGTTACTTTTATGATAGCATCAATAAGACCATTAAGTAATTTACAAAAACTTTGAATGCTAATCTGTATTTAAAAAATATACTTTTGTGCATCACAACTTTTAGCACCCAGGTGTTGCATCTGCTATAATTTGCCCAAATGAAAGAATGTTTTAACCTTCTGACCTTCATGCAGCAGAATATGCCTTTTCTACTATCTGTTCAGTTACAAGTTATAGTTCACCTTCCTGTGTAGCTCCTAACATCTTATAAGCAAACACTTATACAAGGGCTGTTCAATAAAGAATAATTTTTCACACTAAAATTCAGTCTTATTATATTCGTTTAGCTTAATGTGAAACAAACATGTCATAGTAGTTTCATTGGTACTCCTGGTTCCCACCTGTGAGAACCAGGCAAGTTCGACATGTTCAGTATCGCCTACCACGATGGAGGTAACACGTGAGGTTCAATTTGCCGCTTTGAAATTCTGCTTTCGTCTCAACAAATCTTCAGTTGAGGCCTGTACAATGAGGCCTATGGAGAGTCTGTTCTTCACTACAGCACAGCTCGAAGGTGGTTTAAAATGTTTAAAGAGGGCAGACAATTTCAAAGCAAGGTGGACCCGGTGCTCCAGTTAGGAAAGTTATGGTCATCTCATTCTTTGATATTCATGGAATGGTTTATCAGCATGTTGTACCTGCACACATCAGTAAGTGGACAATCCTACAGGGATGTCCTGAAAACATTGCAGGTCCATACCAGGCGCAAAAGACCACATTTCCATGAAGCAGGCTGGATGCTGCATCACAATAATACACGGCCGCATATTGCCAATGTTGTTGCTGAGTACCTTGCAAAAATCAACGTGAAGTGCATCCCTCACCCTCACTGTAGTCCGGATTTAGCCCCATGTGACTTTTTTCTATTCCCTAACTTGAAGAAACGCCTTCGTGGGAGGCATTATCCATCATCAGAAGCAGTGGTGAAACCTGCAGGGGCGATTTTGAAGGATCTCTCAAAAATGGTTTCCAGAATGTCTTTTGAAGATTGGCAGAAACGCTGGGACAAGTGCATCGTATTCAGGGGGACTATTTTGAGGACCATAAAAATTATGAGGATAAGTAAAGGTACGTTGTCAAAAAAAAAGTGATCATTCTTTACTGAACAGCCCTTGTATAACACCTGATGATAAAATCACAGATAAAAGTTTGAGATGTACTAGCATTGACTAATCCCTTATTTATCCTTTCTTAGCTGGTATTTTCAAAGACAATGAATTCTCTGATCATAGGCATTATGCAATAATCGTTTTGTAATTGTATTTTGTCATTATTATACCACAGATGCCAAGGGATTACAAATCCCAACTCTAGAAGCCTTTAGCAGAGAGACACTTATAAGTGTGGAGCGTACCTGGATGGTATCTGCACTTGGGTGAGAGGAAAGGGAAGGTATAGTTCTATGGGAAAAGTATAAACTTTGGTAGCAGTTCAGTTCACAAAAGTGGTTTATTCACATTTTTTTCATTTAAAAAAACATGCTCTCAGTGGGTTAATAGATACTGGTTGGGAGAGATGTCATGCTCTCTAAACTTAGTCTAGTAGTGAGGCTGAGAAACCCTTTCTTTCTGCCTATATTTAACTATCCATGATTCTTTGAACGCAACATCTCTCCCAGGTCTTCAAAATAAATGTTGTTGTCAAACACATAGTTACAATTTCTTTTGTGTATAACTTTACAAATTGGTACACTAAAAAAAAAAAAAATTAGACTTGCTACAAAAACTATAAAGTATACAAAAACTGCAGAACAGTGGTACAAAGCAGTCATCAATGGAGTCCCCAGCATTTCAGTGATTTGTCAAAATGTTTGCAAAATTCCAATAGTCACTCTCACTTAACACCCACAGTGAAGGTGAAGATTCCACTTACTCTCAATAATGTTTTAAAACTGGTCAAAAGCACTTTGCTGATTATACAGGTTCAAGTGATGTAAGAGGACCAACTGGTCTTACTGGTCCTGTGTCGGAGTCTCCTGTGGTGGTTGGGAACCATTTCCCACACCCGACGATTGATGTAACCATTCCAATAGTCACTCTCACAGAACTCCCACAATGAAGATTCCACTTCCTCTCAATAATGTTTTAAAACTGGTCCTCTACGTCACAGTCTCCTGTGGTGGTTGGGAACCATTTCCCACACCCGATGATTGAGGTGACCATTCCAATAGTCACTCTCACAATGAAGATTCCACTTAATCTCGTTGCAATATGTTTTAAAACTGGTCACAAGCACTTTGCTGATTATACAGGTTCAAGTTATGTAAGAGGACCAACTGGTCTTGCTGGTCCTCTATGTCGCAGTCTCCTGTGGTGGTTTGGAACCACTCCCACACATCCGCAATTGATGTGACCACTCGATAGGGTATGAACCCTGGCTTGGCTCAAAACTGGCTATGTTCACCACAATTGGGGTTGATTGTGCAGTAAGTGTAAAATTTTGCTAGATGGTCAAAATAGTAGCACCAACAACTGGGGCTCTTGAAAAATTTCTACATGGTTAATATCTGAACAGGTTGTGCCACAGTATCAGGAATAAATAAATAAATAAAAAATAGAGCAAATCTTCAGGAGTATAATACACATGACTAGTAAAAAAAGTACTTATATACCACTGAGAGTCTTTAAAGTTTACAAATGAGATCATACAATAACTGACAAACAAAATTTTAAATTAAGCTCAGTATTACAAAAATACAATAAACTATCATATATGTAATTAATACATAACAAACAGAAGCAAACAGTGAAGAAACAAATATTACAATAAAATATTATTTGCCATAAGGATTTGCAAAACTAGTCTCTTGAATTCTGTGGAAAGTTCAAAAATTTTCTTCAAAGATAAGTGAAGTGTGTGACAATTATATTTTATTGCAATATTGTGTATGTGCACATATTAATAAAAGCTATGTGGCCACAAAATTAACCCTAGTGCATACCTAACACATCTTAAGGGTACTCTTGAAAATAGAGCTTACAATCCTTAGATTCAGAGTCAAAAGAAAACAATAGCACAAGAGACAATAACAAAACAAGTACTTCTTCATTTAATTGAATCCACATTTGAATTACAAATATTTACCTTGTAGTCTTGGACTATGTATACTCTAAATCATGACATTTACAGAGAAAAAATACTTATAAGCTGGAGCGTGCCTGGATGGTAGCCGTGCATGGGCGAGAGGCAAGGGAAGATATAGTTCCATGGGAAAACTACAAACTTTAGTGGCAATTAAAAACTCAAAAGTACAGTTTATTCACTTTACAAAATAAGTCTCCTCATCGGGTTGCATAGCTGTAATGGTTGTGAGAGATGTCATGCACTCTAAGCTTCGCCAAGCAGGGAGTCCAAGAAACCCTTTATCTCTGCCAATACGAATTGCCCACATTACTGACACTGTATTACCAACATTCTCCATGAACACATCTCTACCAGGTCACCAAAATCAACGTTCTTGACAAACAAGTTTCTTTTATAATTTCTTTTTAAGAATAAGTTTACATATTAGTACAATAAGAAAATTAGAATATAATTTTGTACTTCATTGTATTGTAGTCCTTACTCATGGGAAGAAAATATTTACTACAAAAACAATACTGTATACAAAAACTGCAACAGCGACACAAAGCAGTTATCAATGGAGTCCATAGTGCTTCAAAAGGGAATTGTCAATGTTTGCAAAATTCCTATAATTCACAACCCCCCCCCCCTCCCGCCCATGATGAATATACTTACTCTTGTAATGTTTTAAAATTGGTCACAAACACTGGCTGATTATACAGGTTCAAATGATGTAAGAGGATCAACTGGCCCTGCTAGTCCTCAATGTTGTAATCTTTTGTGGTTGGGAAACATTTCCCACACCCGACAATTGATGTGACCACCCTGGCTTGGCTCAAAGCTGGCAGCATTCACCAAAGGGGGGCGGGGGGGGGGGGGGGTTGATTGTGTAGCAGGTGTAGAATTTTGCTATGAAGATACTAGCACTAACTATTGGAACTCCAGAAAAATTTTTACAGTTAATAATTTGCAACAGGTGCCACAGTATCAGGAATAAATAAAACATAGAACAAATCTTCAGGAGTACAATATACATGATTAGTAAAGAAGTGACTTGACAGAAGAAATACTTATATACCACTGAGAATCTTGAAAGTTTACAAATGAGATCATACAATATCTTAAAGTTTTAAACTAAATTCAGTATTACAAAATTACAATGAACTAAAATGTATGCAAGTTAATGTACAAAGAACAGACGCTAACAGTAAAGTAACAAATATTACAATAAAATGCAAGCATTTGTCATAAGGATTTGCAAAACTAATTGCTTGAATTCTGTGAAAAGTTCATCAATTTTCTTAAAAGATAAACGTTTTGTGACAAATAATTATATTTTATTGTAATATTGCATATGTGCAAATACTAATAAAACTATGTGGCCACAAAATTAACACTAGTGCATTCCTAACATACATTAGCTCTTCCCTCAAAAATAGGGCATACAATAATTAGATTCAAAGCCAAAAGAAAACACTCAATAGCACAAGATACAATAACAAAATAAGTGCCTCTTCATTTAATAGAATCCACATTTGAATTACAAATATTTACGTTGTGCTCTTGGACTTTGAAATCATCAGAAATTTAGAAAGTAGAAACAGGCTTAAAAGTAGGGAGCATACCTGAATGTTACCTGTACTTGGACGAGCGAAGATATAGTTCCATGGGAAAAGTATAAACTTTAGTAGCAATTAAGAACACAGATTATACAAATTAAAAGACAAACCTTGCTATCAGTAGGTTACATAGCTGTAGTGGTTGGGAGCGATGTCATGCTCTTGAAGCTTAGCTACACACTGAGGAGAAACCTTTACTTTCCATTTATATTAACTGCCCACAACATCACGGACATTGCATTACCAACTTTTAATATGAACATTCTCCATGTATACATCTCTCAGACCACCACAACCGTCTTCTTCAAACACTTAGAATTTCTTTTTGTGTATAAGTTTACACACTGGTACAATAAGAAAACTACACTTACTAAAAAAAGAACATTGTAAACAAAAACTGCAGAACAGTGACACAAAACTTAAGAGGCCCCAGCATTGCGAAAGTGAATTGTCAATGTTTGCAAAATCCCAATAGTCAGTCTTACTCAACCACCATGATGAATCCACTTACTCTTGTTGCTATATGTTTTAAAATTTGTCACAAGCACTTTGCTGATTATACAGGTTTAAGTGATGTAAGAAGACTAACTAGTCTTGCTCGTCCTCTATCTCGTCTCCTGTGGTGGTTGGGAATCATTCCCCACGCCCGACGATTGACATGACCAGTCAATATGGTATGAACCCTGGCTTGGTTCAAGGCTGGCAACACTCACAAGGAGGTTGATTGTGCAGCAAGTGTAGAATTTTGCTAGATGGTAATATATTAGCTCTAACTGCTGAGGCCCCAAAAATTTCGACACTGTTAATATTTGGAACAGGTTGTGCCACAGTATCAGGAATATATATAAAAAGAAAGAAAAAAAAAAGGGGCAAGTCTTCAGGAGTACAATACACATGACTGGTAAGAAAGCGAGAATCTTTAAAGTTTACAAATGAGATAATACATTATCTTACATATCGTCATATCTGTATAGTAAAATTGAACACAACAGCAGGATTAAAGGAAAAGGGAAGTGATAATACTGGCAGCAAAATTTTGAATTTCAATAACTTTTCAATCTAACAGAGAAAGTTTTAGCACACTTGGGACCCACAGGGGAGCTACCATGCACAGGTATTGTACAACATGAAGTTGACACAGGTGATGCAAAACCTAGTCTTTTAGAATTTCTTTTTCCCCTACAGTGAATTAAGAAAGTAAATAAAAGTTAGACAAGAGGTTAATTGAACTTATCAAGTCAGATTGGATCAGTCCATATTTATTTGAACCAACGAAGGCATTGGATGGTGTGGTAAAATATGTGTAAACAATCCAATAGGCTCGTATGGCCTATGGCACCTGGCTGCCCCAGTGACTAGTCAAAGGCTATTGTCCTGATAATGGGCAATTTAAAGGATGTTATGTTTTGTGTATATGAATGAAATTGTATTCCAATGTGTAAGGACTATGATACAATGAAGCACAAAATTAATGTAATTTAGAGTCAAACTAATACTCAATGCTCCACTTATTGCTAGTATTTACCTAGAACGCATTTCGTTAGGATCTTGCTAACATCAGCTGTTGTCGACAGTTCACGAAACCAACGTCCATTAGTCAACAACAGCTGATGATGTTAGGGAGATCCTAACGAAACGTGTTCTAGGTAAATACTAGCAATAAGTGGAGCATTGAGTATTAGTTCGACTCTAAATTATACAGAAATTTGTATTGTTTGTTGGTCATACTCAAAGTGCACTAGGCATCACACCTGATCCAAGTAAGGTGGAAGCTATTAAGAAATTACCTCCTCCAACTACTGCAAAGCAAATAAGGTGATTTCTAGGTGCAATTGGTTACTACAGGGCTTTCACTAAAAATGTTTTGGATGCCAACAAAACACTGATTCATTTTACAAAATTAATAAAATGGAATATAAACTGAAGGCAATAAAAACATTCTTAATAACAAATGCATTCTATATTTTGGAAGAATTTAAGTATAGAGATATGTAAAAAGATAAAACTATGTATGTATATATGTATATAAAATTGGAATTGACGTGTCCTTGAAATCATTGTATTCAAAGGATAAATAAAAGTATCTTATCACTAAGTCACAAAATAACAAAAACACTGATTACTACTGCCCACAGTACAACTGGGCTTAAACAAACTATTTAAGGATAGTGGTGGAAATACAGTCAAATGCTGATATACATACCCTACCTTACAGACTTCATATTATCCCTCTCACAAAAGTTCTTTACATCTCTTTCCCACAACTTCACTGCCTACATCCGTGACCTCGGGGAGTATGACATTTACCCCCGGGGAATGCTATAAACACCAGACTCCTCCTCCACAAACCATGGTCTAAAAAGTTGACAAGTTTACTCTCCAATTCACTATCTCCCCCCCCCCCAAAAAAAACCATCTCTAGTAAACATTACCACCATCTTTCTGTTTACCACCATCATTTTGTCAGTCAAGGACAATGTTCTGGTATGACATTAGTCGGAAAGCACCACCTGAAAGGTGGCACTACCTTCCGACACCTTTACTGAGAAAAATAAAAGAAAAAAAGAAATTAAAAATTGCTGACAACTAAATTAAATGTTTCTAAAGTATATTATGGTTCACTATGTAGCGGATTATTGTGTATGAAGGTGGTGATGGATTTCTCACCTTTGGTGAAGTTCTCGCAGAATTCTTGAAGTTCACCACGGCTGCTCTTGAGTGATGATCTCTGCACCCAGGGTTGAGGTATCGGAACGGAGAAATATTCAATTCTGCTACTGATTGATTAACTTTTCAATCATACTTATGCTTTGCTAAACTAATATAAAAATCTTGTTATATTTATATAAAATTAGAATGGATAGAGTAATGATTAAGTAGAGTTAAAAATGAGAGTAAGATTTTCTACAAAACTGTAAATGAAGGAAAGAAAATCTTTAAACCAAGGAACATAATCTGTAAAGATAAAGATCAAATAATTTTAACAGAAAAAACCAAGTATTCTTAAGAGATGGAGGGAATATTTTAATAAACTTCTAGATGGAGACATTAATATAAATGAAGATAATGAGGTTAGTAATGGAAGAGCAATAGAAGAAGAGAAAGAACTGATAGATACTACCCCAACTATAGAAGTTAAGGATATTATACACCATCAATTATAACAGAGCAAATCGAATAATATACAAGCAGAAATACTAAAAAACGGCGGCCATAGGGTGGCGGAAACAATACATAAATTATTGCAAAATATATGGAGACAAGAGAAAATCCCTGACGAGTGGAAGATTGGCCTAATATGTCCAATATATAAAAAGGGTGACCCATTAATATGTGAAAATTACAGAGGATTTACACTTTTATCAATAGTGTATAAAATACTCTCCAAAATCCTATACCTAAGACCGTTACCATTCTCAGAGATCATAGGTAATTATCAAGCAGGGTTTAGACAAGGAAAATCAACAATTAATCAGATTTTCCTATTAAGACAAATCCTGGAAAAAGCCAAGGAATACAAACTTGAAACCCATCATCTGTTTATCGACTTCAGCTCGGCATATGACAGTATAAATAGACTGGAGTTGAATGAAGCCCTTAAAGAATTCAAAATACCCGGAAAACTAAAATTTAATTAGAGCCACAATGAATAATAGTGTATGCCACTATAGGTTCAGACCTATCAGAACCATTTGAAACCACCAAAGGAGTAAGACAAGGAGACACTCTCATGCTTATTATTTAATCTAGCTTTGGAGAAAGTTATTAGGGATGCTGGAATCCAAACAAGAGGTACAATATTTAATAAGTCCACACAATTACTGGCATATGCAGACGATATAGATATAATCAGCAGAACAGAAAAGGATATGGTAAGGACATTTATAAACTTAGAACAGGCAGCAACTAAGATGGGTCTAAAAATAAATGAAGGGAAAACAAAGTATATGGTGACTAATGTCAAGAAGAAAATTAAAGAGCCAAAAAAATATATTCATATTCTTAACTATAAATTTGAAAGAGTGAATAGATTCACATACCTAGGGTCTCTTGTGAATGAAAGTAATGACATAAAAGAGGAAATTAACCAAATACGAAATGCCAATGGGGCACATTTTAATCTAATAAAACACTTTAAATCAAAACTCTTAACATATAAAAAAAAAAATTAGAATTTATAAAACATTAATAAAACCGGTTCTGATGTATTGGTATGAAACATGGGTCACTACAAAAGAGGATATGGAAAGACTGAACCTTTTTGAAAGGAAGATACTGAGAAGAATTTATGGCCCAATTAAGGAGAAAGGGGAATGGCAAATCAGATATAACGATGAATTATACAAAATATATAAAGACCCCAATATTAGGATGGATGGATGGAGTATAGGAGGATGTGAAAAGGCTGGAAATAAAAAATTGGTGGATGGTAGTCAGAAGAAGGGATGTCTGGAGGAGGATCCTGAGGGAAGCCGAGGCCCACTCTGGGCTGTAGTGCTAGAAATGATGAGTAATGATTAAAATAGTGGTTGACTTAAAGAATAAGAAGGGAGGAATATAATTTAACGTAACATATATACTAGCATCCAGGCAAGGAAGAGAAAATACTCTTGTAAAAATCCATACACTTTGCAGAGACAGGAAGGGAGGTCCGTTACCTTCTTTGCGCTAGTAGAGGTTCAATGTCTGAGAACCATAGAATATTTCCAGCCAGGAATGTGTTGGGACAAAGGGGCTTTCAAATTGCAGTTGCACATGAACGCTAAAGGGATTTACTTCGCTGATTTGATAACGATGTGTACCATTATAAACAACTCAGGGTAGGCGTTCCCCAACTCAGAGTGGGCTGAACGTCAATGAGTTAAATAAGTTTTGCAAACCAATGTGAAAATTCAAAATAAATGAGAAATAATAATAATGTAACATTTGAGAAGGGTGAGCTAGTTTGGTCATGTGATAAAGTTAGAGAGGGGATCAGAATGAGGTTCGAACTGAATCGTGAAGTAAGAAAAACTTAAAAGGTGATACAACAGGAAGGATGTGTTTATGCACATTAAGAAGAGAAGCGAAGATTTATAAGTCTGAAATGTAGGGAAGTTAAGAATAGCGCAACCAGCGTAAGTGGAAGCAGCATTAGAAGTTTATTAGAGCAAAGTAGTCGCCGTACAAAGAAATAGAAGCCACGTGGAAGTAACTTTAAACAAGTAATCCAGGGTTTCAAGTAAAACTGAATTTATGTTAGGAGTTTTACTAACAGGTGGTCACCGATCCAAGTCGATAAGCAAACTTAGTAGGAATTAAACCAAATAATTCTGCAACAAAGTGTTATTAATATGACTGAGTAGCCAACAACCACCAAAATACATTTCTTACAACCATTCACCTGAGGATAAGAGAACTCATAGCACCAATTTAACATTGGTATGCTGGTTTGCCGCAACTCTATGGATATCTTGAAGGTTGCATCCAAACCAGCACACTGAAACACATGCTAGCATATGCCGCAAGAACATAAAATATCCACTACAACTATATGGTGAATTCCTTTTTTATTTTTATTTATTTATTTTTTTTATTTATCTATCTGGCATAGGAGTCAGCCAGACTCCTGGCATTCTCAAAAATACAGTTTCAAAGATATAAAAATGAATTACAAATATGATTGAAAATGTTACAAATTAATATAAAGTCTAATACACTAGTACATTTTAAAAATACATAGAGTAAAATAAAATTTATTATTACAATTTAATATTAAATATTAACTGATGCTAAAAGGTAAAAGTTTTAACAATATAAGTTGCACTGATTGCCTAAACCTTCTGTATTTCCTTTTACACAAAATCTGTATAAAAATCAACACTAATTTAATATTTTACTTATGTGCTTAAGTATTCCACAAGTGTATAAAAACTACCATTTATACAGAACTTCTTTAGCTCTCTTTTAAATTTATTTGTCACTTGTATGCCTTTTATTTCTCCTATGAGCTACAGCATGAAAGTTATTGATTTCCCTAGTTTCATAATTATGTATTTGACTGTTTGTTTTCTGACTTATAAATTTTGTTTTTGCAAGCATTATTACTTCAAATAAATATAGAGATTGTAAGGTCAGGATATTTAGCTTTCTAAATGCATCTCTACATGAGTGAGTTTGTTTTAAACCTAACATGATCCTAACTGCTCACTTTAGTAGGGTGAAGAAAATCATCTGTATATACTTTTTTGCACACTGTCCCCAAATGTTTATCCCATTTAATTTTATAATAATTTTTATTTGCCTATAGACATACTATGTTTCAAGCATCATCACAGTCTAATTTCAAATGACAATCATTATTCACAAAATACAATTTATATAAAAAATATACAATTCATGAAACAGTTTCCATTATAATTCATCAGTTCTATATATACATCTTTGTATTAAATACATTTTTAATTCCTTTTTGAAGCTATTTCCAGGTAATGTTTTTAAATAATTTGGCAATTTGTTATAAAATATAATTCCCTTCAGTAATGGATCTTTTCCAGCTGATTTTGTTCTTGTAGTAAGTCTATGAAAGTTATCACATCCTCTAGTATTGTAGCCATAGAGTTTACTATTTCTGTTGACATTATTTACATTACATTCTGTTTTATGTACAAGTAATATTAATTTATATATATACACAATGAAATTACTGTCAAGATTCGCTCCTTTCAGAAAGTTGGTCTACATGATGTTCTATTTCCTAATTTAAACATTATTCTTACACATTTTTTGTAGTATTAGAATCATATTCATGTTGATAATTCCACTACTGCCCCAGATTTCAATTCCATAACTGAGATGGCTATGTATTGTTGCATAATAAGCTAATTTTAATACTTCTGTATTCAAGTATTTAGAAAGATTTCTGAGCAGATATACACCACTACTAATTTTATTGCATATGCTGTCAATCTGTTTGTGGAAATTCAAGTTTTTGTCTAGTTTGATACACAAAAAGTTTGTTGAATCTTCCTGTTCCATATCTTGACCATTAATTACTGCATTGTTTAGTTTTAGACTTTGTGGGTCATCTATGTGGGCCAGTCAGTAAGTAATGTCTTCTATTTCTTTTTCTCCTTAACTAAGTTAGTGATGTGTAAAATTTGAATTTGGCACTTCCTCAAACCTTCTTCTCCAATCCACTGGAATAGCAAGTTCCTAAGTCAACAGGTGGCTGCACTGCTGCCTTTTACAAAATGACAGTCATTGATGTCCATATTAGACAGCATTCCGTCATTGAGTTCTTGCATGCGGAAGGTGAAACGCCCATTCACATTTATGAACTGCTGAAAAATGTGTACGGTGATGCAATATTGGATGTCAGCACTGTTAGAAGATGAGTTCATTGCTGTAATGAAGTAGAAGGCAATTGTGCTGACCGCCAGCTAACAATGGATGAACTGTGTTGCATTTTGTCTCTCCCTAGCCCCATCAGACTACCGTCTGTTTGGGTTGCTAAAGGAAGCTCATTGTAGGATTCACTTTGAAAATTCAGAGGCATGAAAACATCTGTGCATTAATGGCTTTAGAAGCTAGACTGTGCAGTGAGTGAGTGTGTGTGTGTGTGGTGTTTTAGGGCCCGTCGACAACAAGCATTTTACCACTCTGGAATACATGCCCTTGTAAAAGGGTGGATCACAACTGTGTAAAAGAACAGGGATTATATTGAAAAGTGACAATGTAATCAACATTGTGGCTTTCATACTGTATGATCAAAGTTTGATTTTCTTACAAATTAAAAGAGAAGAAAAATAGGAGGCATTACTTATTGACTGACCTGTGTACATCGCTTTTGTGATTTCATTTTTCCATTTACAAGTACAGTAACTTCCAAAACAAATAAAACAATGTGTAATTCTGTACAATTCAAATGAAATGAGCTTTCAAGTTCATTGTATAAGATATGTAATAGCTTACCATATATTCTTGAAGCTAGGTGTAGGTTAGGATGAGATAGCCATTTTTATTTTGTATCTGAAATAAGACATACATGATTAGATAATATTGAAATACTTCGCTGAGGCACTCCTTGCATGTAAAATTTGAAAATTATTTAGCAAATTGAAAGAATGTAATAAGTATATAAGAGACATTCTTATATTTTAAATGCACTTACCTGTCATTGAGCAAGTTGTTCCCTAAAAAACTCCCTTTGAAGTGGGGAGGGAATGTTCTGCATAGCTTGCAACTCTCTAAATTCATGCTGTAGAGAGGGAACTTTAACATCACAATTTGCTTATTGAGTAACTTTATTTAAACCGTTCGACAGGTATATGACTTCCCAAACTTTCATTCACTATTTAGCACACAGAATGCGATTGCCATCAAGCAATGATTGTTAGGGGATTTGATTGTTATGTTTTCATTTTCGGCCAGCATATTAATTTTTTTAAGTTCATTGTTTAAGATGATTAGTAACTATGTTCACAATTTCGGCAAGATGCACGATTAATATTAAGCAAAATCTGAGGAAGCAGAAACACCACATTTGCCAACCAGTATAAACAGCCTGGCAAAGGAAGACATTATCAAAACTTTTTCAATGGTTATTCCTGTCCTGCCTCACTCCTCTATTGAAGGAGTGGCAAATCCTGCCAAGTAGTCAGTGTGGTTTTCGCCATGGACACTCCATGAACTTTTATTACTCAGGCTGGCACAGATGACGGCCCTGGGCTTCCAGGAAATTCTCAAGACTACCGCAATACTGCTGGATGTGGAAAAACCATTTGCCACCACAATACTCCACAACGTTTGGTACAAACTCAAGAAAGCCAAAATAACTCCTCCCTTTCTCACACTAATACGCAGTTTCTTTCAAGACTGCAAACTCAGGGTGATAGTGGATGATGATGATGATGATGATTAGGGCGCTCAACTGCTGGTCATCAGCGCCCATAAAAAAACCTGCGGATTTAAAAACCAATTAAAGGGCTAAAACACTAAAAGGCAATCACTCAAAAAACAAGATGAAACACCCGCATGGCAGTGGCAAAGACTAAAAAAGGAACTGAAACCATTAAAACTAGAAAGGTTAAAATACCCGAACTGCTAGGGTCTAAATCCTAAAATTTACAGATAAAACAAAGGCTAAAACTTTACCCACCGCCGTCTCGTCACCCGCGAGTATCTCCGCCAAGCTGGCCGGCAGCTGGAGAGACCTGCGGAGACGTGCCAAGCTAACACGATCTAAAAGCAAGTGACGGACAGTCAGGTCAGCACTGCACAGTGGGCAAACGGGAACCGGGGTCCTATTCAATAAAAAGCTATGGCTAAAATAACAATGCCCAATGCGCAACCGAGCCAAAGTAATCTCCTCGCGACGAGATGACCGACAAGAGGTAACCCAGGGAATCGGAAGTTCTTTCACAGATCTAAGTTTATTATTGCGGAGAGCGGACCACTCTTCCTGCCAGCAGGTTTGCACAGCTCTCCGCAATACGGCCCTAAAATCTTCCGATGTCACAGATGGTACTCGAACCCTGGGCTTCATGGTAGCCGTCTTGGCTGCCGAATCCGCCATTTCATTCCCCCGCAAGCCTACGTGACCAGGGATCCATGCACACACCACGTTAACGCCAGAAGCGTGTAAAACGTGGAGGGCATCCTGTATCCGCTGCACAATAGGGTGGTAGTTGTACAGCTGCCGTAGGCTTTGAAGTGCACTGAGGGAATCACTGAGGATTAAGCAGTCCCCCAACTTTCGTCGACGTACGTGTAAAATGGCCCGGTATATTGCATAAAGCTCTGCAGTAAAAATGGAAGTGCTAGTGTGGAATCCGAAAGTATAAGTTTCGGTTCCACACACGTAAGCACAACCAACACCATTTGAGTTCTTGGACCCATCCGTATAAATTACAAAATGGTCCTGATATCGCGATAAAAATTCTAAAAAAACATGTGCGGATAGTAGACATAGACATGGTAGATTTATCATAGTTAGTCATGCCAAGTTAGTCGTGGCAAGTTGAGTAAGGGTATCGTTTTGCTGCATGGCAATGCCCGTCCACATGTGGCTAATCGGACCAAAGATCTCATGAAATCTTTTCAATGGGAAACTCTTAGATCATCCTCCGTACAGCCCTGATCTGGCGCCCAGCGACTAGCATTTGTTCCTGCACTTGAAGAAACATCTGGGCGGTCAGCGTCTTCAAGACGATAACGAAGTCAAAACAGTTGTGATACAGTGGTTAACACGTCAGGCGAGTAGATATAAAAGGCCTTTTCTAGATCAGTCGTCGCGACGCCGACGTCGGTGGGAGGGGGGAGGGGAGGGGGTGAGGACCACCCAAGATGTTGCAGGTGGTATGGAAGGGACAGACATGTCTCGGCGCGCATTCCCAGGGCTTTTTTTTAATGGAAGCCATAAATTATTGTAAATGTATGTTACAGATACAGACGTCGTGACATCTGGCGTCTGTGGAAGGGGGAGATGAGATCGGACACCTGTTACTTGACAAAGATTATGTGTTATGGAAGGGGCATACATGTCTCGAGAGGTTTCTGTGATATGTTGGATTGAACATCTGTTAAGGGTTAACCGACGTCGATGTTATGTGAAAGGATGCAGCCATGTTTAATGACCCTCATAAATAAGGGGCCTGAGATTGCCCTCCTGTTACTCGACAAAGATTATGTGGGAGAAAACACTGAAATGCATTCCCAGAGATTTTTAAGGGATGTCATAAATTATTGTAAATGTATGTTTCAGATACAGACTTCGCGACATCTAGTGTCTGTGGAAGGGGGAGATGAGATCGGCCACCTGTTACTCGACAAAGATTATGTGGGAGAAAACACTGAAATGCATTCCAACAGTTTTGGTTAGAGTGCACCCCAAGCAAACAGCCATGTGAAACCGGAAGGCTTTCTTATAAAAATTAATGGGCCCCATCAATTCTGATCTGACAATTACTGCGCCGTGGGTCATGTCAAGAGAGACACATTTATGTTGCAGGTGTAAACATGATGTAAAACTGTCTCGCTCCACCGCGTCTATGTGTCCAAGGCCCCCCCCCAACTTGTAACAAGAAATCGCCAAACTGTGGCTTGTAACACACATTAGCGTCACCATAAGTTTACCCAACCCTCACAACTGGAGGAGGAAGGGGGAGATGAGATCGGTCACCTGTTACTCGACAAAGATTATGTGTGAGAAAACACTGAAATGCATTCCAACTGCACATTAGCGTCACCATAAGTTTACCCAACCCTCACAACTGGAGGAGGGGCTGATGGTTCTCTCTATCCTACCGGCTGTTAACCTTTTGCAATCATTATATACATTTCAAGTAAATGCCTAATATATTTCTTTACTTGTTCATTTTCACAAGCAGTCCATAAGATTGTTTGTATGAGATCTTTTTATTTTAAACCAATTTCATTAATAAGCTGGAAAACTGAGAATTTTAATATCTAGTGATAACTTTGCGTATATTCACGGATAAAGCTTATTGGAAAACCGAGAATTTTAATATCTAGTGATAACTTTGCGTATATTCACGGATAAAGCTTATGACAATCTAGAGCGCGAGCGTCAACATATACCTTTATTTGCGAAATTATGGATAACTAAGATAGACACACGCACACATACTTTAAACTTATTTTCACTTTGTTTTTAATCGCGTTACGAATGTTTTCTTCTCTCGTTTACTAAGATTACAACGTGGGCCTTCTTAGAACTGCTTATGACAAAAACGTTTTTTTATTTTCTTCATGGGCTTAAAGATACAGAGTTTGAATTTAGGTGGAACACTTCATTTACGTATACATTATTCTTAATACCTGCTAATATTCTAAAGCATTTGCGCTAGCTTTTTTTTTCTGATCTATCTGCGAACTGATTTTCACGAGATAATTAGATAGAGGATTACTTAATATATCAGACTCAAAAGTATACTCTGGAAGCGGTTGCTTCATACACACACACACACACACATGTACAAGCAAGCACCAAGGAGAGGGAAAGAAAGAGAGGGAGGGAGTGAGAGAGGAAACAAAAAATTTTCGGAGAAAAGACCAAATTCTGTGCAAAAGTGACACACAACCGTTTAACCTCGCATGTGGCCAGTGAAGGCCAACAGGGCATTTAATTAACTACATTGATGGACTCCAAATAATCTCCCATTCAAGGAAATATTTAATGTATTTCTTCATTTACAGTTGCTTGTAGAACATTCTTCAGTTTTTGTAAAAGGGTTTTAGCGCTAAGAATGAAAAGATAACCGTAATTGGTGAACCGTAATAACGAGGGACCTGCGCACTATGCACGTCATTAGAGAAAATTTAAATTGATTACACTTGGAAATCAATACCATTCTTTTACTTTCAATGTTTATGACCAATGCAGGGCGCCAGCAATTAATGCTAATTTTTAAAAATCATTTGAAGTAAATAATTCCCCGGTTAAGAACGAAATAGTACTCCATCTATAGAATAACATGAAAATTGATGGGAAAATAAAAAGTAACTCCGATGGTTAATAGCCATTGGATCCAGATTCGAATCTCATGGATGTAACTCAAATAAATCTGAATATAAATATGGTACGCATGAAACAAATGGTTTAAAATGAATATATCAGACACGCGCACACATACACACACATGCACATACACTGGAGAAAGGATGTAATAGTGTTCTCGACATGAATAATGTCTCCGAAATAATTAATTGTTATACATAATCTGCAATTTACTTCTAAGTCTTGTAAAACACCATCTAGGTACTACTGTAAATGCCTCCCTCGCCATTGGCCTGCTGATGCCAAGAGCTGAAGCGTAAGGTTGAGAGGTATGGGGAGGATGCATAAATGCCATTCGCTATTTCCTATTTGGGGGAGGGGCAGGGTTCTAATATTTACCCCGAATGTACAAACTCCTCCCAAACTTGAAAGCGTATATATATAGCTTTCCCGGAATAAGTGCAATGGTATTCAGTGCAATATTATAGAAATTGTTGGTTTGTGTCGCAGCATTTTACTTCAGTAAAGGAATTATCGGGAATTACCACAAAAATGGCAGGTGAGTTGTAATATTTTTATATCCTTAATATGAAATGCATTCTTATAAATTATATAACTTTGTTAAACAAGAATAACCGATGTTATTTAATTTAGTTTCATTTTCTTTTCATTTCAGATTCAGTTATTATCATTGAAGAAGGTAATAGATCGAATATTCATTTACAGAGTCTAGAAGCTAAATTAAATCATTGATTGTTTTATAAATTTTTCTTTCATTATTCCAGACAAGGAATCAATCATATTCCTAGAAGAGGTAATAACGATTAAAGAAGATTGCAACTGGGATAAAGACATAATGACTAGATTTTTATCCTCAGAATGTAACCTATCACAGGCGAGCACAATAAGTGCTGAGTGGTTTCAGGGTAAATAATAACTTCACCATAGGTTCTCGATTTATATCAGGGTCCCCTAATTATCAATTAAATGTGTACTATTCTTTTTATTTCAGGCGTAGGACTAACAGCGAGAAATAATCCTGACTACCCTCATGGTAATAGCACACTATCAGATGATGCTTTCATGTTTATCATTCTGTTAATTGATTAATTTTTTATTTATCTAATTCTGTTTTTTTTTTGCAGCTCGCGCACACACGCGAACAAGCAGCGGGGAACTGTTTTCTCGTAGGGAAACATCTGCTGATGTCAATGAATGGGGTAAGTGCATACAGAGCTTACAATGCTTTCATGTTTATCATTCTGTTAATTGATTAATTTTTTATTTATCTAATTCTGTTTTTTTTTGCAGCTCGCGCACACACGCGAACAAGCAGCGGGGAACTGTTTTCTCGTAGGGAAACATCTCCTGATGTCAATGAATGGGGTAAGTGCATACAGAGCTTACAATGCTTTCATGTTTATCATTCTGTTAATTGATTAATTTTTTATTTATCTAATTCTGTTTTTTTGCAGCTCGCGCACACACGCGAACAAGCAGCGGGGAACTGTTTTCTCGTAGGGAAACATCTCCTGATGTCAATGAATGGGGTAAGTGCATACAGAGCTTACAATGCTTTCATGTTTATCATTCTGTTAATTGATTAATTTTTTATTTATCTAATTCTGTTTTTTTGCAGCTCGCGCACACACGCGAACAAGCAGCGGGGAACTGTTTTCTCGTAGGGAAACATCTCCTGATGTCAATGAATGGGGTAAGTGCATACAGAGCTTACAATGCTTTCATGTTTATCATTCTGTTAATTGATTAATTTTTTATTTATCTAATTCTGTTTTTTTTTGCAGCTCGCGCACACACGCGAACAAGCAGCGGGAAACTGTTTTCTCGTAGGGAAACATCTCCTGATGTCAATGAATGGGGTAAGTGCATACAGAGCTTACAATGCTTTCATGTTTATCATTCTGTTAATTGATTAATTTTTTATTTATCTAATTCTGTTTTTTTTGCAGCTCGCGCACACACGCGAACAAGCAGCGGGGAACTGTTTTCTCGTAGGGAAACATCTCCTGATGTCAATGAATGGGGTAAGTGCATACAGAGCTTACAATGCTTTCATGTTTATCATTCTGTTAAAGTAGAATAAGAACCTTCCCTCTGGATACAAGGCGTCGCGACGCTAGACGTCGGAGGGAGGGGGGAAGGGAGGGGGGGGGGTGAGGACCACCCAAGATGTTGCAGGTGGTATGGAAGGGACAGACACGTCTCGACTCGCATTCCCATGGCTTTTTTTAATGGAAGCCATAAATTATTGTATATGTATGTTTCAGATACAGGCGTCGTGACATCTGGCGTCTGGGGAAGGGGGAGATGCGATCGACCACCTGTTACTTGACAAAGATTATGTGGGTGAAAACACTTAAATGCATTCCCAGAGATTTTTAAGGGATGTCATAAATTATTGTAAATGTATGTTTCAGATACAGACTTCGCGATATCTAGTGTCTGTGGAAGGGGGAGATGAGATCGGCCACCTGTTACTCGACAAAGATTATGTGGAAGAAAACACTGAAATGCATTCCAACAGTTTTGGTTAGAGTGCACCCCAAGCAAACAGTCATGTGAAACCGGAAGGCTTTCTTATAAAAATTAATGGGCCCCATCAATTCTGATCTGACAATTACTGCGCCGTGGGTCATGTCAAGAGAGACACATTTATGTTGCAGGTGTAAACATGATGTAAAACTGTCTCGCTCCACCGCGTCTATGTGTCCAAGCCCCCCCAACTTGCAACAAGAAATCGCCAAACTGTGGCTTGTAACACACATTAGCGTCACCATAAGTTTACCCAACCCTCACAACTGGAGGAGGAAGGGGGAGATGAGATCGGTCACCTGTTACTCGACAAAGATTATGTGTGAGAAAACACTGAAATGCATTCCAACTGCACATTAGCGTCACCATAAGTTTACCCAACCCTCACAACTGGAGGAGGGGCTGATGGTTCTCTCTATCCTACCGGTTGTTAACCTTTTGCAATCATTATATACATTTCAAGTAAATGCCTAATATATTTCTTTACTTGTTCATTTTCACAAGAAGTCCATAAGATTGTTTGCATGAGATCTTTTTATTTTAAACCAATTTCATTAATAAGCTGGAAAACTGAGAATTTTAATATCTAGTGATAACTTTGCGTATATTCACGGATAAAGCTTATTGGAAAACCGAGAATTTTAATATCTAGTGATAACTTTGCGTATATTCACGGATAAAGCTTATGACAATCTAGAGCGCGAGCGGCAACATATACCTTTATTTGCGAAATTATGGATAACTAAGATACACACCCACACATACTTTAAACTTATTTTCACTTTGTTTTTAATCGCGTTACGAATGTTTTCTTCTCTCGTTTACTAAGATTACAACGTGGGCCTTCTTAGAACTGCTTATGACAAAAACGTTTTTTTATTTTCTTCATGGGCTTAAAGATACAGAGTTTGAATTTAGGTGGAACACTTCATTTACGTATACATTATTCTTAATACCTGCTAATATTCTAAAGCATTTGCGCTAGCTTTTTTTTTTCTGATCTATCTGCGAACTGATTTTCACGAGATAATTAGATAGAGGATTACTTAATATATCAGACTCAAAAGTATACTCTGGAAGCGGTTGCTTCATACACACACACACACATGTACAAGCAAGCACCAAGGAGAGGGAAAGAAAGAGAGAGGGAGGGAGGGAGAGAGGAAACAAAAAATTTTCGGAGAAAAGACCAAATTCTGTGCAAAAGTGACACACAACCGTTTAACCTCGCATGTGGCCAGTGAAGGCCAACAGGGCATTTAATTAACTACATTGATGGACTCCAAATAATCTCCCATTCAAGGAAATATTTAATGTATTTCTTCATTTACAGTTGCTTGTAGGAGAACATTCTTCAGTTTTTGTAAAAGGGTTTTAGCGCTAAGAATGAAAAGATAACCGTAATTGGTGAACCGTAATAACGAGGGACCTGCGCACTATGCACGTCATTAGAGAAAATTTAAATTGATTACACTTGGAAATCAATACCATTCTTTTACTTTCAATGTTTATGAAGAATGCAGGGCGCCAGCAATTAATGCTAATTTTTAAAAATCATTTGAAGTAAATAATTCCCCGGTTAAGAACGAAATAGTACTCCATCTATAGAATAACATGAAAATTGATGGGAAAATAAAAAGTAACTCCGATGGTTAATAGCCATTGGATCCAGATTCGAATCTCATGGATGTAACTCAAATAAATCTGAATATAAATATGGTACGCATGAAACAAATGGTTTAAAATGAATATATCAGACACGCACACACATACACACACACATACACGCACACACATACACACATGCACATACACTGGAGAAAGGATGTAATAGTGTTCTCGACATGAATAATGTCTCCGAAATAATTAATTGTTATACATAATCTGCAATTTACTTCTAAGTCTTGTAAAACACCATCTAGGTACTACTGTAAATGCCTCCCTCGCCATTGGCCTGCTGATGCCAAGAGCTGAAGCGTAAGGTTGAGAGGTATGGGGAGGATGCATAAATGCCATTCGCTATTTCCTATTTGGGGGAGGGGCAGGGTTCTAATATTTACCCCGAATGTACAAACTCCTCCCAAACTTGAAAGCGTATATATATATATAGCTTTCCCGGAATAAGTGCAATGGTATTCAGTGCAATATTATAGAAATTGTTGGTTTGTGTCGCAGCATTTTACTTCAGTAAAGGAATTATCGGGAATTACCACAAAAATGGCAGGTGAGTTGTAATATTTTTATATCCTTAATATGAAATGCATTCTTATAAATTATATAACTTTGTTAAACAAGAATAACCGATGTTATTTAATTTAGTTTCATTTTCTTTTCATTTCAGATTCAGTTATTATCATTGAAGAAGGTAATAGATCGAATATTCATTTACAGAGTCTAGAAGCTAAATTAAATCATTGATTGTTTTATAAATTTTTCTTTCATTATTCCAGACAAGGAATCAATCATATTCCTAGAAGAGGTAATAACGATTAAAGAAGATTGCAACTGGGATAAAGACATAATGACTAGATTTTTATCCTCAGAATGTAACCTATCACAGGCGAGCACAATAAGTGCTGAGTGGTTTCAGGGTAAATAATAACTTCACCATAGGTTCTCGATTTATATCAGGGTCCCCTAATTATCAATTAAATGTGTACTATTCTTTTTATTTCAGGCGTAGGACTAACAGCGAGAAATAATCCTGACTACCCTCATGGTAATAGCACACTATCAGATGATGCTTTCATGTTTATCATTCTGTTAATTGATTAATTTTTTATTTATCTAATTGTTTTTTTTTTTTTGCAGCTCGCGCACACACGCGAACAAGCAGCGGGGAACTGTTTTCTCGTAGGGAAACATCTCCTGATGTCAATGAATGGGGTAAGTGCATACAGAGCTTACAATGCTTTCATGTTTATCATTCTGTTAATTGATTAATTTTTTATTTATCTAAGTCTGTTTTTTTTGCAGCTCGCGCACACACGCGAACAAGCAGCGGGGAACTGTTTTCTCGTAGGGAAACATCTCCTGATGTCAATGAATGGGAGGAGATGTCAATGAATGGGGTAAGTGCATACAGAGCTTACAATGCTTTCATGTTTATCATTCTGTTAATTGATTAATTTTTTATTTATCTAATTCTGTTTTTTTTTGCAGCTCGCGCACACACGCGAACAAGCAGCGGGGAACTGTTTTCTCGTAGGGAAACATCTCCTGATGTCAATGAATGGGGTAAGTGCATACAGAGCTTACAATGCTTTCATGTTTATCATTCTGTTAATTGATTAATATTTTATTTATCTAATTCTGTTTTTTTTTGCAGCTCGCGCACACACGCGAACAAGCAGCGGGAAACTGTTTTCTCGTAGGGAAACATCTCCTGATGTCAATGAATGGGGTAAGTGCATACAGAGCTTACAATGCTTTCATGTTTATCATTCTGTTAATTGATTAATTTTTTATTTATCTAATTCTGTTTTTTTTGCAGCTCGCGCACACACGCGAACAAGCAGCGGGGAACTGTTTTCTCGTAGGGAAACATCTCCTGATGTCAATGAATGGGGTAAGTGCATACAGAGCTTACAATGCTTTCATGTTTATCATTCTGTTAAAGTAGAATAAGAACCTTCCCTCTGGATACAAGGCGTCGCGACGCTAGACGTCGGTGGGAAGGGAGGGGGGGGGGGTGAGGACCACCCAAGATGTTGCAGGTGGTATGGAAGGGACAGACACGTCTCGACTCGCATTCCCATGGCTTTTTTTTTAATGGAAGCCATAAATTATTGTATATGTATGTTTCAGATACAGGCGTCGTGACATCTGGCGTCTGTGGAAGGGGGAGATGAGATCGACCACCTGTTACTTGACAAAGATTATGTGGGAGAAAACACTTAAATGCATTCCCAGAGATTTTTAAGGGATGTCATAAATTATTGTAAATGTATGTTTCAGATAGAGACTTCGCGATATCTAGTGTCTGTGGAAGGGGGAGATGAGATCGGCCACCTGTTACTCGACAAAGATTAAGTGGAAGAAAACACTGAAATGCATTCCAACAGTTTTGGTTAGAGTGCACCCCAAGCAAACAGTCATGAGAAACCGGAAGGCTTTCTTATAAAAATTAATGGGCCCCATCAATTCTGATCTGACAATTACTGCGCCGTGGGTCATGTCAAGAGAGACACATTTATGTTGCAGGTGTAAACATGATGTAAAACTGTGTCGCTCCACCGCGTCTATGTGTCCAAGCCCCCCCCCAACTTGCAACAAGAAATCGCCAAACTGTGGCTTGTAACACACATTAGCGTCACCATAAGTTTACCCAACCCTCACAACTGGAGGAGGAAGGGGGAGATGAGATCGGTCACCTGTTACTCGACAAAGATTATGTGTGAGAAAACACTGAAATGCATTCCAACTGCACATTAGCGTCACCATAAGTTTACCCAACCCTCACAACTGGAGGAGGGGCTGATGGTTCTCTCTATCCTACCGGTTGTTAACCTTTTGCAATCATTATATACATTTCAAGTAAATGCCTAATATATTTCTTTACTTGTTCATTTTCACAAGAAGTCCATAAGATTGTTTGCATGAGATCTTTTTATTTTAAACCAATTTCATTAATAAGCTGGAAAACTGAGAATTTGAATATCTAGTGATAACTTTGCGTATATTCACGGATAAAGCTTATTGGAAAACCGAGAATTTTAATATCTAGTGATAACTTTGCGTATATTCACGGATAAAGCTTATGACAATCTAGAGCGCGAGCGTCAACATATACCTTTATTTGCGAAATTATGGATAACTAAGATAGACACACGCACACATACTTTAAACTTATTTTCACTTTGTTTTTAATCACGTTACGAATGTTTTCTTCTCTCGTTTACTAAGATTACAACGGGGGCCTTCTTAGAACTGCTTATGACAAAAAAACGTTTTTTATTTTCTTCATGGGCTTAAAGATACAGAGTTTGAATTTAGGTGGAACACTTCATTTACGTATACATTATTCTTAATACCTACTAATATTCTAAAGCATTTGCGCTAACTTTTTTTTCTGATCTATCTGCGAACTGATTTTCACGAGATAATTAGATAGAGGATTACTTAATATATCAGACTCAAAAGTATACTCTGGAAGCGGTTGCTTCATACACACACACATGTACAAGCAAGCACAAAGGAGAGGGAAAGAAAGAGAGAGGGAGGTAGTGAGAGAGGAAACAAAAAAATTTTCGGAGAAAAGACCAAATTCAGTGCAAAAGTGACACACAACCGTTTAACCTCGCATGTGGCCAGTGATGACCAACTGGGCATTTAATTAACTACATTGATGGACTCCAAATAATCTCCCATTCAAGGAAATATTTAATGTATTTCTTCATTTACAGTTGCTTGTAGAACATTCTTCAGTTTTTGTAAAAGGGTTTTAGCGCTAAGAATGAAAAGATAACCGTAATTGGTGAACCGTAATAACGAGGGACCTGCGCACTATGCACGTCATTAGAGAAAATTTAAATTGATTACACTTGGAAATCAATACCATTCTTTTACTTTCAATGTTTATGACCAATGCAGGGCGCCAGCAATTAATGCTAATTTTTAAAAATCATTTGAAGTAAATAATTCCCCGGTTAAGAACGAAATAGTACTCCATCTATAGAATAACATGAAAATTGATGGGAAAATAAAAAGTAACTCCGATGGTTAATAGCCATTGGATCCAGATTCGAATCTCATGGATGTAACTCAAATAAATCTGAATATAAATATGGTACGCATGAAACAAATGGTTTAAAATGAATATATCAGACACGCGCACACATACACACACATGCACATACACTGGAGAAAGGATGTAATAGTGTTCTCGACATGAATAATGTCTCCGAAATAATTAATTGTTATACATAATCTGCAATTTACTTCTAAGTCTTGTAAAACACCATCTAGGTACTACTGTAAATGCCTCCCTCGCCATTGGCCTGCTGATGCCAAGAGCTGAAGCGTAAGGTTGAGAGGTATGGGGAGGATGCATAAATGCCATTCGCTATTTCCTATTTGGGGGAGGGGCAGGGTTCTAATATTTACCCCGAATGTACAAACTCCTCCCAAACTTGAAAGCGTATATATATATAGCTTTCCCGGAATAAGTGCAATGGTATTCAGTGCAATATTATAGAAATTGTTGGTTTGTGTCGCAGCATTTTACTTCAGTAAAGGAATTATCGGGAATTACCACAAAAATGGCAGGTGAGTTGTAATATTTTTATATCCTTAATATGAAATGCATTCTTATAAATTATATAACTTTGTTAAACAAGAATAACCGATGTTATTTGATTTAGTTTCATTTTCTTTTCATTTCAGATTCAGTTATTATCATTGAAGAAGGTAATAGATCGAATATTCATTTACAGAGTCTAGAAGCTAAATTAAATCATTGATTGTTTTATAAATTTTTCTTTCATTATTCCAGACAAGGAATCAATCATATTCCTAGAAGAGGTAATAACGATTAAAGAAGATTGCAACTGGGATAAAGACATAATGACTAGATTTTTATCCTCAGAATGTAACCTATCACAGGCGAGCACAATAAGTGCTGAGTGGTTTCAGGGTAAATAATAACTTCACCATAGGTTCTCGATTTATATCAGGGTCCCCTAATTATCAATTAAATGTGTACTATTCTTTTTATTTCAGGCGTAGGACTAACAGCGAGAAATAATCCTGACTACCCTCATGGTAATAGCACACTATCAGATGATGCTTTCATGTTTATCATTCTGTTAATTGATTAATTTTTTATTTATCTAATTCTGTTTTTTTTTTGCAGCTCGCGCACACACGCGAACAAGCAGCGGGGAACTGTTTTCTCGTAGGGAAACATCTCCTGATGTCAATGAATGGGGTAAGTGCATACAGAGCTTACAATGCTTTCATGTTTATCATTCTGTTAATTGATTAATTTTTTATTTATCTAAGTCTGTTTTTTTTGCAGCTCGCGCACACACGCGAACAAGCAGCGGGGAACTGTTTTCTCGTAGGGAAACATCTCCTGATGTCAATGAATGGGGTAAGTGCATACAGAGCTTACAATGCTTTCATGTTTATCATTCTGTTAATTGATTAATTTTTTATTTATCTAATTCTGTTTTTTTTGCAGCTCGCGCACACACGCGAACAAGCAGCGGGGAACTGTTTTCTCGTAGGGAAACATCTCCTGATGTCAATGAATGGGGTAAGTGCATACAGAGCTTACAATGCTTTCATGTTTATCATTCTGTTAATTGATTAATTTTTTATTTATCTAATTCTGTTTTTTTTGCAGCTCGCGCACACACGCGAACAAGCAGCGGGGAACTGTTTTCTCGTAGGGAAACATCTCCTGATGTCAATGAATGGGGTAAGTGCATACAGAGCTTACAATGCTTTCATGTTTATCATTCTGTTAATTGATTATTTTTTATTTATCTAAGTCTGTTTTTTTGCAGCTCGCGCACACACGCGAACAAGCAGCGGGGAACTGTTTTCTCGTAGGGAAACATCTCCTGATGTCAATGAATGGGGTAAGTGCATACAGAGCTTACAATGCTTTCATGTTTATCATTCTGTTAATTGATTAATTTTTTATATATCTAATTCTGTTTTTTTTGCAGCTCGCGCACACACGCGAACAAGCAGCGGGGAACTGTTTTCTCGTAGGGAAACATCTCCTGATGTCAATGAATGGGGTAAGTGCATACAGAGCTTACAATGCTTTCATGTTTATCATTCTGTTAAAGTAGAATAAGAACCTTCCCTCTGGATACAAGGCGTCGCGACGCTAGACGTCGGTGGGAGGGGGGAAGGGAGGGGGGGGGTGAGGACCACCCAAGATGTTGCAAGTGGTATGGAAGGGACAGACACGTCTCGATTCGCATTCCCATGGCTTTTTTTTAATGGAAGCCATAAATTATTGTATATGTATGTTTCAGATACAGGCGTCGTGACATCTGGCGTCTGTGGAAGGGGGAGATGAGATCGACCACCTGTTACTTGACAAAGGTTATGTGGGAGAAAACACTTAAATGCATTCCCAGAGATTTTTAAGGGATGACATAAATTATTGTAAATGTATGTTTCAGATACAGACTTCGCGATATCTAGTGTCTGTGGAAGGGGGAGATGAGATCGGCCACCTGTTACTCGACAAAGATTATGTGGAAGAAAACACTGAAATGCATTCCAACAGTTTTGGTTAGAGTGCACCCCAAGCAAACAGTCATGTGAAACCGGAAGGCTTTCTTATAAAAATTAATGGGCCCCATCAATTCTGATCTGACAATTACTGCGCCGTGGGTCATGTCAAGAGAGACACATTTATGTTGCAGGTGTAAACATGATGTAAAACTGTCTCGCTCCACCGCGTCTATGTGTCCAAGCCCCCCCAACTTGCAACAAGAAATCGCCAAACTGTGGCTTGTAACACACATTAGCGTCACCATAAGTTTACCCAACCCTCACAACTGGAGGAGGAAGGGGGAGATGAGATCGGTCACCTGTTACTCGACAAAGATTATGTGCGAGAAAACACTGAAATGCATTCCAACTGCACATTAGCGTCACCATAAGTTTACCCAACCCTCACAACTGGAGGAGGGCTGATGGTTCTCTCTATCCTACCGGTTGTTAACCTTTTGCAATCATTATATACATTTCAAGTAAATGCCTAATATATTTCTTTACTTGTTCATTTTCACAAGAAGTCCATAAGATTGTTTGCATGAGATCTTTTTATTTTAAACCAATTTCATTAATAAGCTGGAAAACTGAGAATTTTAATATCTAGTGATAACTTTGCGTATATTCACGGATAAAGCTTATTGGAAAACCGAGAATTTTAATATCTAGTGATAACTTTGCGTATATTCACGGATAAAGCTTATGACAATCTAGAGCGCGAGCGGCAACATATACCTTTATTTGCGAAATTATGGATAACTAAGATAGACACACCCACACATACTTTAAACTTATTTTCACTTTGTTTTTAATCGCGTTACGAATGTTTTCTTCTCTCGTTTACTAAGATTACAACGTGGGCCTTCTTAGAACTGCTTATGACAAGAACGTTTTTTTATTTTCTTCATGGGCTTAAAGATACAGAGTTTGAATTTAGGTGGAACACTTCATTTACGTATACATTATTCTTAATACCTGCTAATATTCTAAAGCATTTGCGCTAGCTTTTTTTTCTGATCTATCTGCGAACTGATTTTCACGAGATAATTAGATAGAGGATTACTTAATATATCAGACTCAAAAGTATACTCTGGAAGCGGTTGCTTCATACACACACACACATGTACAAGCAAGCACCAAGGAGAGGGAAAGATAGAGAGAGGGAGGGAGTGAGAGAGGAAACAAAAAATTTTCGGAGAAAAGACCAAATTCTGTGCAAAAGTGACACACAACCGTTTAACCTCGCATGTGGCCAGTGAAGGCCAACAGGGCATTTAATTAACTACATTGATGGACTCCAAATAATCTCCCATTCAAGGAAATATTGAATGTATTTCTTCATTTACAGTTGCTTGTAGGAGAACATTCTTCAGTTTTTGTAAAAGGGTTTTAGCGCTAAGAATGAAAAGATAACCGTAATTGGTGAACCGTAATAACGAGGGACCTGCGCACTATGCACGTCATTAGAGAAAATTTAAATTGATTACACTTGGAAATCAATACCATTCTTTTACTTTCAATGTTTATGACCAATGCAGGGCGCCAGCAATTAATGCTAATTTTTAAAAATCATTTGAAGTAAATAATTCCCCGGTTAAGAACGAAATAGTACTCCATCTATAGAATAACATGAAAATTGATGGGAAAATAAAAAGTAACTCCGATGGTTAATAGCCATTGGATCCAGATTCGAATCTCATGGATGAAACTCAAATAAATCTGAATATAAATATGGTACGCATGAAACAAATGGTTTAAAATGAATATATCAGACACGCACACACATACACGCACACACATACACATACACTGGAGAAAGGATGTAATAGTGTTCTCGACATGAATGTCTCCGAAATAATTAATTGTTATACATAATCTGCAATTTACTTCTAAGTCTTGTAAAACACCATCTAGGTACTACTGTAAATGCCTCCCTCGCCATTGGCCTGCTGATGCCAAGAGCTGAAGCGTAAGGTTGAGAGGTATGGGGAGGATGCATAAATGCCATTCGCTATTTCCTATTTGGGGGAGGGGCAGGGTTCTAATATTTACCCCGAATGTACAAACTCCTCCCAAACTTGAAAGCGTATATATATATAGCTTTCCCGGAATAAGTGCAATGGTATTCAGTGCAATATTATAGAAATTGTTGGTTTGTGTCGCAGCATTTTACTTCAGTAAAGGAATTATCGGGAATTACCACAAAAATGGCAGGTGAGTTGTAATATTTTTATATCCTTAATATGAAATGCATTCTTATAAATTATATAACTTTGTTAAACAACAATAACCGATGTTATTTAATTTAGTTTCATTTTCTTTTCATTTCAGATTCAGTTATTATCATTGAAGAAGGTAATAGATCGAATATTCATTTACAGAGTCTAGAAGCTAAATTAAATCATTGATTGTTTTATAAATTTTTCTTTCATTATTCCAGACAAGGAATCAATCATATTCCTAGAAGAGGTAATAACGATTAAAGAAGATTGCAACTGGGATAAAGACATGACTAGATTTTTATCCTCAGAATGTAACCTATCACAGGCGAGCACAATAAGTGCTGAGTGGTTTCAGGGTAAATAATAACTTCACCATAGGTTCTCGATTTATATCAGGGTCCCCTAATTATCAATTAAATGTGTACTATTCTTTTTATTTCAGGCGTAGGACTAACAGCGAGAAATAATCCTGACTACCCTCATGGTAATAGCACACTATCAGATGATGCTTTCATGTTTATCATTCTGTTAATTGATTAATTTTTTATTTATCTAATTCTGTTTTTTTTTTGCAGCTCGCGCACACACGCGAACAAGCAGCGGGGAACTGTTTTCTCGTAGGGAAACATCTCCTGATGTCAATGAATGGGCTAAGTGCATACAGAGCTTACAATGCTTTCATGTTTATCATTCTGTTAATTGATTAATTTTTTATTTATCTAAGTCTGTTTTTTTTTGCAGCTCGCGCACACACGCGAACAAGCAGCGGGGAACTGTTTTCTCGTAGGGGAACATCTCCTGATGTCAATGAATGGGGTAAGTGCATACAGAGCTTACAATGCTTTCATGTTTATCATTCTGTTAATTGATTAATTTTTTATTTATCTAATTCTGTTTTTTTTGCAGCTCGCGCACACACGCGAACAAGCAGCGGGGAACTGTTTTCTCGTAGGGAAACATCTCCTGATGTCAATGAATGGGGTAAGTGCATACAGAGCTTACAATGCTTTCATGTTTATCATTCTGTTAATTGATTAATTTTTTATTTATCTAATGCTGTTTTTTTTGCAGCTCGCGCACACACGCGAACAAGCAGCGGGGAACTGTTTTCTCGTAGGGAAACATCTCCTGATGTCAATGAATGGGGTAAGTGCATACAGAGCTTACAATGCTTTCATGTTTATCATTCTGTTAAAGTAGAATAAGAACCTTCCCTCTGGATACAAGGCGTCGCGACGCTAGACGTCGGTGGGAGGGGGGAAGGGAGGGGGGGTGAGGACCACCCAAGATGTTGCAGGTGGTATGGAAGGGACAGACACGTCTCGACTCGCATTCCCATGGCTTTTTTTTTAATGGAAGCCATAAATTATTGTATATGTATGTTTCAGATACAGGCGTCGTGACATCTGGCGTCTGTGGAAGGGGGAGATGAGATCGACCACCTGTTACTTGACAAAGATTATGTGGGAGAAAACACTTAAATGCATTCCCAGAGATTTTTAAGGGATGTCATAAATTATTGTAAATGTATGTTTCAGATAGAGACTTCGCGATATCTAGTGTCTGTGGAAGGGGGAGATGAGATCGGCCACCTGTTACTCGACAAAGATTATGTGGAAGAAAACACTGAAATGCATTCCAACAGTTTTGGTTAGAGTGCACCCCAAGCAAACAGTCATGAGAAACCGGAAGGCTTTCTTATAAAAATTAATGGGCCCCATCAATTCTGATCTGACAATTACTGCGCCGTGGGTCATGTCAAGAGAGACACATTTATGTTGCAGGTGTAAACATGATGTAAAACTGTCTCGCTCCACCGCGTCTATGTGTCCAAGCCCCCCCCCCCCAACTTGCAACAAGAAATCGCCAAACTGTGGCTTGTAACACACATTAGCGTCACCATAAGTTTACCCAACCCTCACAACTGGAGGAAGGGGGAGATGAGATCGGTCACCTGTTACTCGACAAAGATTATGTGTGAGAAAACACTGAAATGCATTCCAACTGCACATTAGCGTCACCATAAGTTTACCCAACCCTCACAACTGGAGGAGGGGCTGATGGTTCTCTCTATCCTACCGGTTGTTAACCTTTTGCAATCATTATATACATTTCAAGTAAATGCCTAATATATTTCTTTACTTGTTCATTTTCACAAGAAGTCCATAAGATTGTTTGCATGAGATCTTTTTATTTTAAACCAATTTCATTAATAAGCTGGAAAACTGAGAATTTGAATATCTAGTGATAACTTTACGTATATTCACGGATAAAGCTTATTGGAAAACCGAGAATTTTAATATCTAGTGATAACTCTGCGTATATTCACGGACAAAGCTTATGACAATCTAGAGCGCGAGCGTCAACATATACCTTTATTTGCGAAATTATGGATAACTAAGATAGACACACGCACACATACTTTAAACTTATTTTCACTTTGTTTTTAATCACGTTACGAATGTTTTCTTCTCTCGTTTACTAAGATTACAACGGGGGCCTTCTTAGAACTGCTTATGACAAAAAAACGTTTTTTATTTTCTTCATGGGCTTAAAGATACAGAGTTTGAATTTAGGTGGAACACTTCATTTACGTATACATTATTCTTAATACCTACTAATATTCTAAAGCATTTGCGCTAACTTTTTTTTCTGATCTATCTGCGAACTGATTTTCACGAGATAATTAGATAGAGGATTACTTAATATATCAGACTCAAAAGTATACTCTGGAAGCGGTTGCTTCATACACACACACACACACATGTACAAGCAAGCACAAAGGAGAGGGAAAGAAAGAGGGAGGTAGTGAGAGAGGAAACAAAAAAATTTTCGGAGAAAAGACCAAATTCAGTGCAAAAGTGACACACAACCGTTTAACCTCGCATGTGGCCAGTGATGACCAACTGGGCATTTAATTAACTACATTGATGGACTCCAAATAATCTCCCATTCAAGGAAATATTTAATGTATTTCTTCATTTACAGTTGCTTGTAGAACATTCTTCAGTTTTTGTAAAAGGGTTTTAGCGCTAAGAATGAAAAGATAACCGTAATTGGTGAACCGTAATAACGAGGGACCTGCGCACTATGCACGTCATTAGAGAAAATTTAAATTGATTACACTTGGAAATCAATACCATTCTTTTACTTTCAATGTTTATGACCAATGCAGGGCGCCAGCAATTAATGCTAATTTTTAAAAATCATTTGAAGTAAATAATTCCCCGGTTAAGAACGAAATAGTACTCCATCTATAGAATAACATGAAAATTGATGGGAAAATAAAAAGTAACTCCGATGGTTAATAGCCATTGGATCCAGATTCGAATCTCATGGATGTAACTCAAATAAATCTGAATATAAATATGGTACGCATGAAACAAATGGTTTAAAATGAATATATCAGACACGCGCACACATACACACACATGCACATACACTGGAGAAAGGATGTAATAGTGTTCTCGACATGAATAATGTCTCCGAAATAATTAATTGTTATACATAATCTGCAATTTACTTCTAAGTCTTGTAAAACACCATCTAGGTACTACTGTAAATGCCTCCCTCGCCATTGGCCTGCTGATGCCAAGAGCTGAAGCGTAAGGTTGAGAGGTATGGGGAGGATGCATAAATGCCATTCGCTATTTCCTATTTGGGGGAGGGGCAGGGTTCTAATATTTACCCCGAATGTACAAACTCCTCCCAAACTTGAAAGCGTATATATATATAGCTTTCCCGGAATAAGTGCAATGGTATTCAGTGCAATATTATAGAAATTGTTGGTTTGTGTCGCAGCATTTTACTTCAGTAAAGGAATTATCGGGAATTACCACAAAAATGGCAGGTGAGTTGTAATATTTTTATATCCTTAATATGAAATGCATTCTTATAAATTATATAACTTTGTTAAACAAGAATAACCGATGTTATTTAATTTAGTTTCATTTTCTTTTCATTTCAGATTCAGTTATTATCATTGAAGAAGGTAATAGATCGAATATTCATTTACAGAGTCTAGAAGCTAAATTAAATCATTGATTGTTTTATAGATTTTTCTTTCATTATTCCAGACAAGGAATCAATCATATTCCTAGAAGAGGTAATAACGATTAAAGAAGATTGCAACTGGGATAAAGACATAATGACTAGATTTTTATCCTCAGAATGTAACCTATCACAGGCGAGCACAATAAGTGCTGAGTGGTTTCAGGGTAAATAATAACTTCACCATAGGTTCTCGATTTATATCAGGGTCCCCTAATTATCAATTAAATGTGTACTATTCTTTTTATTTCAGGCGTAGGACTAACAGCGAGAAATAATCCTGACTACCCTCATGGTAATAGCACACTATCAGATGATGTTTTCATGTTTATCATTCTGTTAATTGATTAATTTTTTATTTATCTAATTCTGTTTTTTTTTTTTTGCAGCTCGCGCACACACGCGAACAAGCAGCGGGGAACTGTTTTCTCGTAGGGAAACATCTCCTGATGTCAATGAATGGGGTAAGTGCATACAGAGCTTACAATGCTTTCATGTTTATCATTCTGTTAATTGATTAATTTTTTATTTATCTAATTCTGTTGTTTTGTTTTTGCAGCTCGCGCACACACGCGAACAAGCAGCGGGGAACTGTTTTCTCGTAGGGAAACATCTCCTGATGTCAATGAATGGGGTAAGTGCATACAGAGCTTACAATGCTTTCATGTTTATCATTCTGTTAATTGATTAATTTTTTATTTATCTAATTGTTTTTTTTTGCAGCTCGCGCACACACGCGAACAAGCAGCGGGGAACTGTTTTCTCGTAGGGAAACATCTCCTGATGTCAATGAATGGGGTAAGTGCATACAGAGCTTACAATGCTTTCATGTTTATCATTCTGTTAATTGATTAATTTTTTATTTATCTAATTCTGTTTTTTTTGCAGCTCGCGCACACACGCGAACAAGCAGCGGGGAACTGTTTTCTCGTAGGGAAACATCTGCTGATGTCAATGAATGGGGTAAGTGCATACAGAGCTTACAATGCTTTCATGTTTATCATTCTGTTAATTGATTAATTTTTTATTTATCTAATTCTGTTTTTTTTTGCAGCTCGCGCACACACGCGAACAAGCAGCGGGGAACTGTTTTCTCGTAGGGAAACATCTCCTGATGTCAATGAATGGGGTAAGTGCATACAGAGCTTACAATGCTTTCATGTTTATCATTCTGTTAATTGATTAATTTTTTATTTATCTAATTCTGTTTTTTTTTGCAGCTCGCGCACACACGCGAACAAGCAGCGGGGAACTGTTTTCTCGTAGGGAAACATCTCCTGATGTCAATGAATGGGGTAAGTGCATACAGAGCTTACAATGCTTTCATGTTTATCATTCTGTTAATTGATTAATTTTTTATTTATCTAATTCTGTTTTTTTGTTTTTGCAGCTCGCGCACACACGCGAACAAGCAGCGGGGAACTGTTTTCTCGTAGGGAAACATCTCCTGATGTCAATGAATGGGGTAAGTGCATACAGAGCTTACAATGCTTTCATGTTTATCATTCTGTTAATTGATTAATTTTTTATTTATCTAATTCTGTTTTTTTTTTGCAGCTCGCGCACACACGCGAACAAGCAGCGGGGAACTGTTTTCTCGTAGGGAAACATCTCCTGATGTCAATGAATGGGGTAAGTGCATACAGAGGTTACAATGCTTTCATGTTTATCATTCTGTTAATTGATTAATTTTTTATTTATCTAATTCTGTTTTTTTTTGCAGCTCGCGCACACACGCGAACAAGCAGCGGGGAACTGTTTTCTCGTAGGGAAACATCTCCTGATGTCAATGAATGGGGTAAGTGCATACAGAGCTTACAATGCTTTCATGTTTATCATTCTGTTAATTGATTAATTTTTTTATTTATCTAATTCTGTTTTTTTTTGCAGCTCGCGCACACACGCGAACAAGCAGCGGGGAACTGTTTTCTCGTAGGGAAACATCTCCTGATGTCAATGAATGGGGTAAGTGCATACAGAGCTTACAATGCTTTCATGTTTATCATTCTGTTAATTGATTAATTTTTTATTTATCTAATTCTGTTTTTTTGCAGCTCGCGCACACACGCGAACAAGCAGCGGGGAACTGTTTTCTCGTAGGGAAACATCTCCTGATGTCAATGAATGGGGTAAGTGCATACAGAGCTTACAATGCTTTCATGTTTATCATTCTGTTAAAGTAGAATAAGAACCTTCCCTCTGGATACAAGGCGTCGCGACGCTAGACGTCGGTGGGAGGGGGGAAGGGAGGGGGGGAGGGTGAGGACCACCCAAGATGTTGCAGGTGGTATGGAAGGGACAGACACGTCTCGACTCGCATTCCCATGGCTTTTTTTTAATGGAAGCCATAAATTATTGTATATGTATGTTTCAGATACAGGCGTCGTGACATCTGGCGTCTGTGGAAGGGGGAGATGAGATCGACCACCTGTTACTTGACAAAGATTATGTGGGAGAAAACACTTAAATGCATTCCCAGAGATTTTTAAGGGATGTCATAAATTATTGTAAATGTATGTTTCAGATACAGACTTCGCGATATCTAGTGTCTGTGGAAGGGGGAGATGAGATCGGCCACCTGTTACTCGACAAAGATTATGTGGAAGAAAACACTGAAATGCATTCCAACAGTTTTGGTTAGAGTGCACCCCAAGCAAACAGTCATGTGAAACCGGAAGGCTTTCTTATAAAAATTAATGGGCCCCATCAATTCTGATCTGACAATTACCGCGCCGTGGGTCATGTCAAGAGAGACACATTTATGTTGCAGGTGTAAACATGATGTAAAACTGTCTCGCTCCACCGCGTCTATGTGTCCAAGCCCCCCCAACTTGCAACAAGAAATCGCCAAACTGTGGCTTGTAACAACATTAGCGTCACCATAAGTTTACCCAACCCTCACAACTGGAGGAGGAAGGGGGAGATGAGATCGGTCACCTGTTACTCGACAAAGATTATGTGTGAGAAAACACTGACATGCATTCCAACTGCACATTAGCGTCACCATAAGTTTACCCAACCCTCACAACTGGAGGAGGGGCTGATGGTTCTCTCTATCCTACCGGTTGTTAACCTTTTGCAATCATTATATACATTTCAAGTAAATGCCTAATATATTTCTTTACTTGTTCATTTTCACAAGAAGTCCATAAGATTGTTTGCATGAGATCTTTTTATTTTAAACCAATTTCATTAATAAGCTGGAAAACTGAGAATTTTAATATCTAGTGATAACTTTGCGTATATTCACGGATAAAGCTTATTGGAAAACCGAGAATTTTAATATCTAGTGATAACTTTGCGTATATTCACGGATAAAGCTTATGACAATCTAGAGCGCGAGCGGCAACATATACCTTTATTTGCGAAATTATGGATAACTAAGATAGACACACCCACACATACTTTAAACTTATTTTCACTTTGTTTTTAATCGCGTTACGAATGTTTTCTTCTCTCGTTTACTAAGATTACAACGTGGGCCTTCTTAGAACTGCTTATGACAAAAACGTTTTTTTATTTTCTTCATGGGCTTAAAGATACAGAGTTTGAATTTAGGTGGAACACTTCATTTACGTATACATTATTCTTAATACCTGCTAATATTCTAAAGCATTTGCGCTAGCTTTTTTTTTCTGATCTATCTGCGAACTGATTTTCACGAGATAATTAGATAGAGGATTACTTAATATATCAGACTCAAAAGTATACTCTGGAAGCGGTTGCTTCATACACACACACACACACATGTACAAGCAAGCACCAAGGAGAGGGAAAGAAAGAGAGAGGGAGGGAGTGAGAGAGGAAACAAAAAATTTTCGGAGAAAAGACCAAATTCTGTGCAAAAGTGACACACAACCGTTTAACCTCGCATGTGGCCAGTGAAGGCCAACAGGGCATTTAATTAACTACATTGATGGACTCCAAATAATCTCCCATTCAAGGAAATATTTAATGTATTACTTCATTTACAGTTGCTTGTAGGAGAACATTCTTCAGTTTTTGTAAAAGGGTTTTAGCGCTAAGAATGAAAAGATAACCGTAATTGGTGAACCGTAATAACGAGGGACCTGCGCACTATGCACGTCATTAGAGAAAATTTAAATTGATTACACTTGGAAATCAATACCATTCTTTTACTTTCAATGTTTATGACCAATGCAGGGCGCCAGCAATTAATGCTAATTTTTAAAAATCATTTGAAGTAAATAATTCCCCGGTTAAGAACGAAATAGTACTCCATCTATAGAATAACATGAAAATTGATGGGAAAATAAAAAGTAACTCCGATGGTTAATAGCCATTGGATCCAGATTCGAATCTCATGGATGTAACTCAAATAAATCTGAATATAAATATGGTACGCATGAAACAAATGGTTTAAAATGAATATATCAGACACGCGCACACATACACACACATGCACATACACTGGAGAAAGGATGTAATAGTGTTCTCGACATGAATAATGTCTCCGAAATAATTAATTGTTATACATAATCTGCAATTTACTTCTAAGTCTTGTAAAACACCATCTAGGTACTACTGTAAATGCCTCCCTCGCCATTGGCCTGCTGATGCCAAGAGCTGAAGCGTAAGGTTGAGAGGTATGGGGAGGATGCATAAATGCCATTCGCTATTTCCTATTTGGGGGAGGGGCAGGGTTCTAATATTTACCCCGAATGTACAAACTCCTCCCAAACTTGAAAGCGTATATATATAGCTTTCCCGGAATAAGTGCAATGGTATTCAGTGCAATATTATAGAAATTGTTGGTTTGTGTCGCAGCATTTTACTTCAGTAAAGGAATTATCGGGAATTACCACAAAAATGGCAGGTGAGTTGTAATATTTTTATATCCTTAATATGAAATGCATTCTTATAAATTATATAACTTTGTTAAACAAGAATAACCGATGTTATTTAATTTAGTTTCATTTTCTTTTCATTTCAGATTCAGTTATTATCATTGAAGAAGGTAATAGATCGAATATTCATTTACAGAGTCTAGAAGCTAAATTAAATCATTGATTGTTTTATAAATTTTTCTTTCATTATTCCAGACAAGGAATCAATCATATTCCTAGAAGAGGTAATAACGATTAAAGAAGATTGCAACTGGGATAAAGACATAATGACTAGATTTTTATCCTCAGAATGTAACCTATCACAGGCGAGCACAATAAGTGCTGAGTGGTTTCAGGGTAAATAATAACTTCACCATAGGTTCTCGATTTATATCAGGGTCCCCTAATTATCAATTAAATGTGTACTATTCTTTTTATTTCAGGCGTAGGACTAACAGCGAGAAATAAACCTGACTACCCTCATGGTAATAGCACACTATCAGATGATGCTTTCATGTTTATCATTCTGTTAATTGATTAATTTTTTATTTATCTAATTCTGTTTTTTTTGCAGCTCGCGCACACACGCGAACAAGCAGCGGGGAACTGTTTTCTCGTAGGGAAACATCTCCTGATGTCAATGAATGGGGTAAGTGCATACAGAGCTTACAATGCTTTCATGTTTATCATTCTGTTAATTGATTAATTTTTTATTTATCTAATTCTGTTTTTTTTGCAGCTCGCGCACACACGCGAACAAGCAGCAGGGAACTGTTTTCTCGTAGGGAAACATCTCCTGATGTCAATGAATGGGGTAAGTGCATACAGAGCTTACAATGCTTTCATGTTTATCATTCTGTTAATTGATTAATTTTTTATTTATCTAATTCTGTTTTTTTTTTTGCAGCTCGCGCACACACGCGAACAAGCAGCGGGGAACTGTTTTCTCGTAGGGAAACATCTCCTGATGTCAATGAATGGGGTAAGTGCATACAGAGCTTACAATGCTTTCATGTTTATCATTCTGTTGATTGATTAATTTTTTATTTATCTAATTCTGTTTTATTTGCAGCTCGCGCACACACGCGAACAAGCAGCGGGGAACTGTTTTCTCGTAGGGAAACATCTCCTGATGTCAATGAATGGGGTAAGTGCATACAGAGCTTACAATGCTTTCATGTTTATCATTCTGTTAATTGATTAATTTTTTATTTATCTAATTCTGTTTTTTTTTGCAGCTCGCGCACACACGCGAACAAGCAGCGGGGAACTGTTTTCTCGTAGGGAAACATCACCTGATGTCAATGAATGGGGTAAGTGCACCCAGAGCTTACAATGCTTTCATGTTTATCATTCTGTTAATTGATTAATTTTTTATTTATCTAATTCTGTTTTTTTTTTGCAGCTCGCGCACACACGCGAACAAGCAGCGGGGAACTGTTTGCTCGTAGGGAAACATCTCCTGATGTCAATGAATGGGGTAAGTGCATACAGAGCTTACAATGCTTTCATGTTTATCATTCTGTTAAAGTAGAATAAGAACCTTCCCTCTGGATACAAGGCGTCGCGAC